>BGPR01003856.1:0-47401 GCA_013235015.1 Araneus ventricosus
ATGTTTAAAATAACGAAACTATGTTTAAAGTTATTTGATTTTAAATTTCGTAAGTTAAATATTATATAAGAAACACGGACCTTGGGTACAGGGCTATTTTATTTATTTGCTTTAGAGAAAGAGTTCTTTTTTCTCTCCCATATTTCCTGGGGGCCCAAATTGTCTTCTGTTTAAGGGGGCCCACTTGCCATCGGGCAAGCTGGCAACCTCGCCAGTCCGCCACTGTATATCTGTATCAAATTTAAGAACGAAATCCATGAACGATAAGTTTGTCTGTCTGTTCTTCTGTATGCATGTGAACATGATAACTCAGAAACTACATGCTTTGTCACTGCTATTGTAAATTTATATAAAACTAGCTCTTATACCCGGCGTTGCTCGGGAATAAAACACTTTTATGTCTAATATTTTTAATGAAAAAACTATTTTTTGTATAGAAAATTATAATACAAAAATTCCTTTATCGTCTGAAACGTTTTTACTTCAAATTTCGTTCATAAATAGTGAAGTATAAGAAGGATTTTGACAAATGTTTTGGGTCAATTAATTAAATAGTTAAATTTTCATTAATAAAAAGCGTCAAAATAAACCAGATCAGTAGTTGTTCCCGATATAAATTATAAATCATCTGCTTTTAAAATGTTCTTTAGTATTCTTTCAGAATTTTGTTTATATGTTCTAGCAACAGCTCTTCATACGTATTCTTGCTCTTTAACTATAAAAAATACATTGCTATAAATAGTCAATTTTATACACAATTATTTTTTTTAATTATTGAGATGAGACAAATAACTTTGAACGGAAATGAAATTTGTGTCACTGAAAAGCTATTTTTAAACTTTAATCTATCATAAAAATAGTTATTGTAACATAACACTTTCGAAATATATCAGAAAAAAACGCAAAATCTTGCTTAATTTTTAATTAAAAAAATTAATTAACTTTTGGGCCTTTTAAAGTTGACAGTGATCTTTGACTTCTTTTTAAAATATTTACAGAAATAAAAAGAAATTTGTTCAAAGTCTCATCGTTGCCTAGCAACGAAGTATAATTAAATTTGCTTTATTTCAAAATCGTCTGCGTGTAATCAACTATTTTTAAAATTTTAAAAAATTAATAAAAATGGAAGTAAAAATGTCGCAGATATAAAATTGGTATCATTGAAAAGGTAAAATCTTGAACTTTAAGATGATATATAAATATTGTTTAGGGGATAATTTGCACCGAAGTTAATACGGAAAAACGGTGTCGGTTAATTTCTAATCAACTGGCTGTTTAATTAACTTTCGGACTTCGAAAAGTTGACAATAACCTTCCTCTTGTCTTAAATAATAAGTGTGAAATTTTGGTCGAAATTGCTGCTCTAGTTTAGGAGGAGATATGGAACATACCCACATACATACCCACAATGACTTTTATTTATATTAAAATTTTAGGCCAAATCCGTGCGTTGTTTGATTGTCTGTCGGTCTGTCTATTCAAGTGTATATGGACCCAACTCAAAAACGCAACAAGCTAGATTAATGAAATTTGGTATGCGGTATTTATACTAGGGTTGTAGATTAACGTCAAATTTTCAGCTGAATCGCTCCGAGAGAAAAGGTCCAAAACATATATACGATTCTTTTCACTTATGGCAAAACGCGACATTTTGTGGAAGTTTACGAGAAAGTAGTATAAATAAATGACTTCTGTGGAAAACAGAAAAAAAGTCCTGACTTTTCCGATAACTTATTTTAACTTAATTTGATAGCGAATTTTACTTTAGTGACATCAGTAAGTCTTATTCACATTACATATTATATGATTGATTTTATAAAATTTGTACGAAGACATTTGACCTTGAATAAAAGTCATAGGATTAAAATAAATCGAAGATCAAAATGCCCTCCTAGTAGCAAAAAAAAAAAAAAAAACTGTAACATTTTAATGGATAGGAAATGAGGTTATTTCGAAGAATCAGAACGAGAAACGTAATTTCAAGTGACGCAAATTCAGATCCAGAGTTGGGAATGTGACTAAAAATCTACTACAATCGCATTGTGGAGCTTCTGACATAATACGGTTATCTCGCATAAATGAATATTAACACTACATTACACGATTTTTAACGTAGGAACGTTAAAAGGGAACAATTAATTCAGTTTTTCTCCATCATTTATAAAAACAATATTTGGTAATTATTATTAAACTAGAAAATCACCCGTCATGGTATGACGGGTGCAAATTGCTTCTTCATTCGAGAGATTTCTCGTCAAATCTGACGTGTTTAAATAGATATATATGCGAGAGAAATGTTTAACATTGATTGAAAACAAATAAAATAAACATATGTATTATGGCAGAAATTTTTTTTTATTTACATATTTCTTTATTCAAAAACCTCTTGGTAAACAACCTTCCGTGTGAAGTATTTTTCGTTATTTAACAATTTTCATTGTACTTCAGATGTCTTTGTATAAATGTTAACGTGGCAAAAAAAATATCATCGAATTATATCATCACGATTGCACTAAATAATTAGATGCATTGTGGCGTCCAAACTATATAACGCGTATTATATACCACTGACGTAATTTACTACTTTCTATTAAAAAAACGAAAATTAATTTCAAATATATGATTAATATAATTTAAAATTTCTCTGAAAGTATTGATCATAGAGAGATAAATTTTATATCAATCGATAGCAAATTTTATTTCATTATTTTAGAACTATTAAATTTGAAATCAGAACGACAATTACTCTTTTAAATTTAAAATGACTGAAATTTCGGTTCTCTAACAATGAAATAATGCTGTTTAACGTCTCGCAGTGCTATGGCTCGAGTTTTATTGTTGGTGACGTCACAGCGTTACCGAGAGATCTGGACTATTACATTAGTAATGCATAAGAGTATTTGTTTGAAAGTAGGACTACGTTTCTCCCATTAGGGTATCAGGAAGGAATTTGATTAACACGCCAAAACGCCACAAAAAACGTTGTATGGGAGATCCTCTATATATCGGTAACTACATATGTTAAAAACATAACTAATGTCTTATTTTAGAGATAAAGGGTAACACCGGAAGTTACAAAAAAAACTTGAAAATCGGAATCGTAGTTCAGCGACTACTGAGTCGCAAAGTTGGGCAAAAATACGAATGAATCGGTGAAGCGATCCTCTATATCCTCTATATCTCCGTAACTATATAAGTTAAGAACATAACTAATGTCTTATTTTAGAGATAAAGGGTAACAACGGAAGTTACAAAAAAAACTTGAAAATTGGAAAAGAGTCACGCAAGTAAAGTAGTCCTACGCCTTTAACATCAGCGGCTGTTTGAAAAAGACAGCCTCCGGTCATTTTTTTATTATTTTTCAAAAAAAGTAATACAAATCTAGATAAATAATTGTTAGGAATATAGAAAAAATATTTTTTATTTGTAATAAATTTTGGCGTATAAACAGAACGTAATGTTTTGTATCTAATGAAGTTAATAATTCACAGTGGTGTAGTCGCAAAATAAGCAGTGCCGGAGCGTTCTAACCTGGGTGATAAAAATCGCGCTGTTTTAGGGACGTTTTCACACTTTTTTTCTTGTTTATTTCTCTTGGGGAAAAAAAGTAGTGCCGGAACGCTGTTCCGGTGCATTTCGGGTCCACTACACTCTTAATAATTTAGACCTAAATATTCAAAGCTGTTTAAAAAGTGTTGGGCAGAATGACTCTAAAAAAATTATGAGTTTTAATGACGATTATTTTAGCATGATGAGATTTTTAGGCTGACACATTTTTTTACAAATTGCGTGTTACAAAAATTGCTCAAAACGCTCCACAGGGTAGAATGTTGGACCTAGAGCTCCCAAATTTGGCATGTAATTACTTCTTGAGTAGTAAGTGCTCGCCAGAAAAAAAGTTTTTTTTCAAAATTTTAACTAATTAAAAATTAATCGAAATGTTAAAGTTTTTTCTCACTAATTTTGGTGAATATTACAGGACAAGAACCATTTTACACCACTTTAGAATTCAAAAAATTAGCTTTTCAGTTTCACAAATTTCATTTCAGTACAATATTTTCTCTAATTTTTATGAATTTTTCAAAATTAATTTTAATTACAATTTTTGTAACGAAATTCAAACCATTTCCATTGTTTCATCAGACCGTTCTCTCGTGTGCTTTTTCCAGTGTTAAAGTAGTGATAAAAAAAAGTTGCATTCTTTGCACATTAATTCCAAAGCGGAATTTTCACTTTTGTTTTTATTGACATTATAACTCTTTTAGGCTAACATTCTTTCTGTAAATTGTGTGATGCAAAAAGTGTTATGCACAAAATGCAATGGCAGTTGCAATTAAACCAGATGAAGACAAAACAGACGAATCAAGTCTAAAACATTAATATGCTACAATGAATGCAAAAAACAAAACAAAATAAAAACGAATCAACACAAGTTTCATATTTCAATTTCAAATAATGGAAAAAAAATATTGGATTAAAAACTGGCGATGTAATGAAACTGAATTGCCTTTTATTACAACGAAAGAAGGTAATCTTGAAAATTATATTTTAGAATTAATTTTTTTAATTAGAAAGAAAATATCATAATAATAAAGTTAGCATCATTAATAAAAGTTACTCTGTTTTTAAGTCGGTCTAAAAAAAACTGAGGATAATTTTTATATCAATTTTTAACAGCCGGAAAACATTCGATTTTTAAAGATTTAACATAAAGATTTGATGAAAGAATGAAATCGATTTGAATTTCATTACTGAAATGAAAAGTATTGTTACAAATCATATTCGAAAATACTTTTAAAATTTGCCACAAAAATTAGAAAAAAAATTGTACGATAACTAAATTGATATTATTATTGAAAGAATCATTTGTTGAATTTTAAGGTGGTGTAAAAATCTTTTTTATGCAAATTTTTTTTTCTAAGTTATCGAAGAAAATCGCCAACATTTTGTTTAATTTTTATTTCATTAAACTTATAGTCAAATTTCAAAAAATTAGCTCTAGGATGCACATTCGCACACTCCAAAATATATCTGCGCCAAAATTAGTAGCTCTAAGTTCAAAGGCATGCCCACTATAACCCCAACACACACACATACATTCGTCATTATTATGGTATAGATAGAGTCAACGATAGAGATTTGTTGAATTTCCAGAACGATTTAATTAGATTCTCATAAAAACTACGGTAAATCGATAATCGGTTAATAATCAGTTCGGATTACGAACATCGTCCGTGAACTGATTATGATCGTTAGCCGATCACCCATTATGATTTTTTGTTCCATTTATTTAGTCGCAGTTATCTTTTCAAAGGCTTTCGTTATTCTAAAACTACTCAAAATTAAAGATGCAACACTTGATAGGGGCCAGAATGGAACGCCGACGCAAACCCACAGTAATTAAGTTGCGAGAGCACCTGCAAGACACCACCATCCGACATGCTGGTGGTGCGAAGGTGGATTCGTCTTTGCACTTATCTCAGCCGTTTGAGAACTGCGCCACCACTGAAAGCCTGGCCATGATATCTCAACTAGACGAAGAACTGCAGAATGATTTCAAATGGCTCATCGGATTTGATTTGCGCACAGTTTTTCTGCACGATATTGAAGAAGATAACTCAACGTTTGATGGTAATCGGAAACTAAATGGATTGGCTAGTTGTAAAGAAAAAATACACTTGTGGGGAGAAGAGTCATCTTTCAAGAAAAAAGGTAAGATTCTTTTTAAAATTTGGAATTGTTTGAAAAGGAGATTCTTGAACTTTTCGAGTTTACTACATCATTTTAGAACAAAACTTTTTCACGACATCATTTTAGGATGACGAACATTTTTACGACCTCCAAGTATACACTTGCCTTTTAAGAGTATAATTAAATTATTTCATAGAATATCTAATTATTTCTTGAAATAACGAATCAAGTTAGTTAAGGTGCGCAGTAAATTAATAAATCCACGCATTATTCTATGAAATACCCAGTTATTATATAAATTAATTGATGATAGAAAGTTATATCTTAAAATGAAAACGATTTTTTTTTTCGAGGATAAACACCATTTCAAATTGCATTTACAGGTAATTTTTGAGCATATCACAAATACAATTCTTTGCACAAATCAGTTTAATATGTTAAATATTTTGTATTTTAACGAAGTACAGAAATTGTACATATCTCTCTAACATAAGAAACCAATTCGTTAATTCATGTATTAAGGCGTGTAGGTTGTTATTCTATGAAATAACTAATTAATTCACAGAACACAAATGTATTTAATGCTTTAAACTATTTCATCCGTTATTTCATAAAACAGAAAGGTATTTTATGAAATAACCGGATTTGATATTTTAACGGCAACGTACACAAGAAAATAAAACTCGGAACTAAAGCATTTATGAAAAAATATCATTATTTAGAGTTATTCGTTAAATTTCTACCAAAGATCAGGATAAAGATGATCTTCTTAACTGAATTTTACTTTCTTCTGTTCGAAGTACAAAGAGAAAGTATCGTAATAGTAAAAAAAAATCTACCTCTAGGTTTTTAAGAGTTTGCACATTTTAGACCTCCCCGAGTCCAAAAAAACTCTTTTTGGAATTATGTCTTTCTGTGAATGCGATAAATCAAAAACGCGGTGAGTTAGACAGATAATATCTGGTGCGTGGTCTTGAAACAGAAATTGTTGATTTCTTTCAAATTTTGGTTGAAATTCCAGTCAACGATCTAATAGCCCGTAACGAGCCCGTAAAGAATATAATTCAGAAACGCAGAGAGCTAGAAAAATGAATTTGGCATATGGTTTTATCATTAGAATTGTAATCTGTGTCAAATTTTGGCCAAAATCCATCTACCATTTTCTAATTTATTTTCCCATTTTGAAGTGGCTACTGAATTTTTCGTAGGAAGATAAAGCTCAGGAAAAAACTCAAGAAACTTTCTTATGAATAAAATTCCAGTAACTACAATAAAAGAATGCACAAATTAGAAACATTTTTTAAATTCATTTCTCATAAGAATAATAAGAAATAAACACTACTGATACTTATAAGAGAATATTTTTCTTTTTACTTGTAGAATTTCTCTAAATAGAGTATTATTGTTAAGAAGGGGGAAAATAAAAAAAACGCTCAATTAAATAGAATTGGGGGTTGGGGGGGGGCAAAAAAGGGGTGGTTTTTTTTCAATGCCGTCTCAAGATTTTGTGAACTGGAACTGCCGTAGACGCAGAAGAACGCTGACGCATACTTTTAATATATATATTTTGACCCAAATAAAATAAGTGTAAAAAATTAACTTTCTGAACTTGTCAGTTTCGAAAAAAGGAAATTTGTTACGTTAAAAGTGAAAACTGGTTAAAGCATTAAATTCAATTTTTAAAAAAATGACGGGAGGCTGTCTTTTTCAAACAGACGCTGAAGTTAAAGGCGTAGGACTACTTTACTTGCGTGATTTTTTTCAGATTTTCAAATATGTTTTTGTAACCTCTGTTATTGTGGTTATGTTTTTCACAGATGTAGTTACCGAGATATAGAGGATCGCGCCACCAATTCATGCGTATTTTTGCCCAACTTTACGACTCAGTAGTCGCTAAACCACAATTCCGATTTTCAATTTTTTTGTAACTTCTGTTGTTACGCTTTATCTCTAAAATAAGACATTAGTTATGTTTTTCAAATATGCATTTACCGAAATAAAGATGATTTCCCATACAACGGTTTTTGTGGCGTTTTGGCGTGTCAATCAAATTCCTTCCTAATACCCTAATGGGAGGAACGTAGTCCTACGTTAAAACAAATACTCTTATGCATTACTAATGTAATAGTCCAGAACTCTCGGTAACGCTGTGACGTCACCAACAATAAAACTCGAGCCATAGCACTGCGAGACGTTAAACAGCATTATTTCATTGTTAGAGAACCGAAATTTCAGTCATTTTAAATTTAAAAGAGTAATTGTCGTTCTCATTTCAAATTTAATAGTTCTAAAATAATGAAATAAAATTTGCTATCGATTGATATATAATATTTATCTCTCTATGATCAATAGTTCCCGAGAAATTTTTAATTATATTATTATTCCTTCCTGAGACCCCAATTGGAGGAATGTAGTCCTACGTTAAAACAAATACTCTTATGCATTTAATATTAATTACTAAATATTGTTTTTATAAATGATGGCGAAAAACTGAATAAATTGTTCCCTTTTCATTAAGCTTATCAGATAGAAAATTTATATTATATTTCTTGATTCCCTGATTATATTTCTCGACATCAGCCAAAATTATACCTGGTATATGGTTTCCTTGCCGTAAAACTTAAACTGCCGAAATGAAAACATTACAGGAGCAATGATGTTGAATATTTAGACGCACAGAGAAATTCGCATACATTTGTGACTTTCAGTGCCAACTGTGTTTCAGATTGGTAAAGACAAATAATAAAGACAAGATTAACAGATGTGTGACATAATCATCTAGTAACATTAATAGATATTTTATTTCGGTTGTGAGAGGGAGAAAAAGCATATCAGATGAAATCTGATTTCACTAGTTGTTGGCACAGTTACAACAAGTTAAAGCTTCAGAAATCAGAAATAATATGCGGCGGCAAAAGACAGCTATTTGGCCGCTGCGTGTTTTAGAAGATTTGATTGCTTTTATGTCTAGCGATGCATGCCTTCCTATTGCATAACGTAATCTCCAATAACACCTTTTCCCTCAAATCCCACATCCTGCTTCATCTACACCAATATCTGGTTGGAACAGCATTTGCAATGCCAATTAATTGCTATCAAGGACAAACATTGAGTAAAGTTGATATCTTTGTTCTAGAAAAGGAAACTATTTTCTCTCACGGATAATTTTTTGAGTATTATCTTATTATAAATCAAAGCATAATTGACCTTTAGATTACGAGGTAGAAGCAATTGCAAACACTATTTTACAACGGGGATTTAACTGTAGTGACCTGGTGGTAGAGTCAGTGGTGGGTCGTGGGTTCGAGACTAGTTTCAATCATATATCCGCCATTCATGGGAGCCTAGTGCATTTTAAATCCATGATGGGTCTAACTTCCTCCAGCTGGTGTAATGCAGAAATTTGTACAGTGGGTTGCTAGTTCAGGTATCGTCCTCGTTATATGGCGACAGTTCAAAATTATGATGTCGGTCCCAGGAATGGCGCTAGAGTTTGCCCGACGGGGGGGGGCAAGGTCTCCCCGAGAGGAGGGCACGACCTGCTGTATGGGGGGGAGAAAGAATGTAATGAAATTGGTCTCAAATTTCGCCAGATTATTATTTATTAACTACGGTTAAATACCCCGTACAAAAATTTTCCCCGACGGGGGGGGCACAGCATCCCCGACAGGGTGGCCCTGCCATTCGGTCCCCCCTCTGGCGCCACCCCTAGTCGGTCCCAAAATAGCCTTCGTGGACCCTAAAAATGGGACGTTCAACTAACTAAATCAAGCTATAGTATTACAGATATTTTGACAGATATTCTGACAAAGGGTATGAAAGTGAGACTCTCAGTCGTGTGATTAGAGGAAAGACAGAGGGTAGGAATCCTAATCGTTTAAGAGTACAAAAGTTGTGCCATCCTTAAGCAGAGGAAAAGTGTGTACCGGGACGGCATGAGTTCCTCCCGTAAAGAAAAGGTCAAGATCTAAGGCGAAATCAAAGCATAGTTTTCGAAATTCGGTCGTCTTAATTAATAAAACATTCCTTTTTTTAAAGCAGTAGGAGTGTTCTTCCCTCTACTTACTGTTATATTTCCACAATGTTCGTAACATTTTATAGTGAGGATAATCGAATGTGCATTTTGGAACACTACCTCTTCCCTTTGATCTACAGGGTATAAGATTTGATACAGATTTACAATTTAAGTATAAAGATCATACACTAAAATCTATTCTTCTAGCTTGTTGCGTTTTCGAGTATCGCTTTCACGTACACACGAATATACAGACAGATAGAGAGTTAACACGTCGGAGGATCTAGTTCGAAATTCAATACAGATATAAAATTCAGTCGATAAAACCATATGCCTCTTTAATTCACGTAGCTCGTTGCGTTTTTTATTTACCGTCTTCTCTTATAAAACGGGCAGACATATTGACCGACTTCCTTTTGAAGAATTGCTGTTAAAATTTGCCCCATATTTGTCGAAAAGAAGCGTAGACATGTGATGTCATTTCCCTGTGATGCTGTCTCGCAGCTTACGACGTACTGTCAATTTTAGTTGTCACTTGATTATAGATTAGAATATTTCTGCAGTATTTCATAATTTTTGACATTCCAACAGTGCCATGCAAATTTTGAACTTTAAAATACACTCTCTCTGTCCAACTTAAGTAGCACGATTTGCTTTGTCCCTCTAAATTAAGAAAAGAAGCAAATCAAATTTGGGAAAACTCGGCTCAGGTAGTTGGTCATGCGTCTTTTAAAGTATGTATGTGTAACTTAAGTCTTTCTTAATTGAAAATGAGAAATTAGGTCACAATATTCGATTTTCTTCTCTGGATTCTCTAACAGGTTTATTTACAGGTAAGGAAACTTTTTCTTATGTTACTTGTGTAAACAACGAAAAATGTGGGAAGAAATGAAGCAATGAGCGTTAAGGAAAATATTTATTTCCGTTTGTCTCATACGGTAAAAAATGGTTTTGAAAGAAACCAGTGGCGGACTGGCCAGGTTGCCAGCTTACCCTATGGCAAGTGGGCCCCCTTACACATAAGTCAATATGGGTTCATAGGATGTGTATGTGAGAGGGAGAGAAAGGGAAGATACCTTTTCCTAGCAAATTTCCTGTGCCTTTTCTAAAGCAAATAAACAAAATAACAGGTAAAGCAAACAAACAAAATAACAGGCAGTAAACTAAATAGCAGAAGAGGTTGTGTGTTACAAACACGCAACCTCTTCGATACATTCTTCAGCCGCCAAGTGTGTGAGAGATTATAGGACCAAAGCTGATAATGACCGATTGATAACTAATAAATATTAATTGTCTATGATCTTTCTCTTCATATTTATTTAGATTTAATTTAGCTAACAGTCCTAATTATGTTAGAGGGGGTTTCTACGAAATGCCGACTTTTATGTTTGTGTTTACTCTTTTACTCAGGATTTTCATTTCACTGTTACGGTTTGTATCCTAATAGACCTACATCGACTGAAAATATTTCAAAAGAACTTATCCATTCAAAATCCATTTTTGAGATATCGCAGCGTATTTATAATGATGTTAACAATGAATGATTATAATGATATTAGTGAAATTTCAAAGTAAAAGATCATAAAGACTATTAAGAAATTCATTGTCTGAAGAGAACTTGGAATCCTATAGGTTGCTATATATTGAAAATGAATGCTTAGATGATTTGAATGCAAAAGTAATTATTGACAGATTTACACAGACATCTATATAGAGAACTCAGACGCATTGTTGACTTGACTTCTCCTTTAATGAAATGAACATTATACATACACTCTCTCTTCTATACTTTTGAGTTGTTGATATTTGACAGTAGGGGGTATTTTTTACCACGTTTTTAATAACTCGCTTTCTTGTCTGTCTGTCTGTCTGTTCTGTACAAATCTTGCGATCGATTTTAAACTAACTTCCCGATGAGCTGGAGACTTGAAACTTTAAACATAGTTCAGAACTAGATGGCAATGCATTATTAATTCGCTTTCTTGTCTGTCTGTCCGTTTGTCTGTCATTTCATATTTTGCATGACGCATCCGCAGTACGTTTTACATTATATCTCGAAAACTATTAACATTACAGACTTGGTTCTTGGGTATATGGATGACCCATGGGATCATCGAAGCACCCCCATATTTTAGCCATATCTTTGCGCATGCGCAGTACGTTTTTCATTATATCTCGAAAACTATTAACATTACAGACTTGGTTCTCGGGTATATGGATGACCCATGGGATCATGGAAGCACCCCCATATTTTAGCCATATCTTTGCGCATGCGCAGTACGTTTTTCCTTATATCTCGAAAACTATTAGCATTACAGATTTGATTCTTGGGTATATGGATGACCCATGGATCATCGAAGCACCCCCATATTTTAGCCATATCTTTGAGCATGCGCAGAACGTTTTTCATTATATCTCGAAAACTATTAACATTTACAGACTTGGTTCTTCGGTATAAGGATGGCCCATGGGACCATCGAAGCACCCCATATTTTGGCCATATCTTTGAGCATGCGCAGGACGTTTTTCATTATATCTCGAAAATTATTAACATTACAGACTTGGTTCTTGGGCATAAGGATGGCCCATGGGGCCATCGAAGCACCCCATATTTTAACCATATCTTTGCGCATGCGCAGTACGTTTTTCATTATATCTCAAAGGTCTCTGCGTCACATAACTTTTTTTTTCAGGAAAATAACAATTTTTTATTTATGATCAGGTGAAGAGAAACTGAAATAAACCTGAAATTTGCCACATATCTCCGTCATAATCTCATCAAGATGTTTAAAATCGATTGCAAAATTTCACACACAGATGACTAAAAAGGAGAAAATAATTATTTAAAAAAATAAAAATTTTAATAGACCACGTTCTTAAAACGGACTAAAAAAGTATAAAATACTTTCTAGCCCATCGTTTATGATTTAAAACGAAAAAACGTACGAGGGAGCATGCAGTATTTAATATAAGGAGGTAGGGAGTAGCGTCGTTGAGAAGAAACTCTACAATGAAGTTCATATCATTCCATTTATGTCTAAAATTGATTGTGATGAATAACTATTTTTATACATCATAGTATATCTATTACATGCGCCCCGTTTTTCTTTGAATCTTGTAGGTTTATAACTCTGTATAGTTCGAAGAAATTATTTATACTTTTTAGCTCCGTTTTAGACGTATTATTAAAATTTTTATTTTTTTTTAAATAATTTTTTAAAATTTGAGAATTGGATGTATTTGCACTTTATTTTTAGTATTTGGCATAAAATTTTTCCAAGACATTGATATAGTTGCAAAATTACAGTATGCTATACATGCACAAAAGCTATTTCGATAGATTGTGTTCCCTTATTGATTTTAAATTATTATATTTATAATAAATAAAATTATATATATGATAACACTGCAATGTGAGGGTCTCATGCATACTCCGGCAACCTGCTTTGTCAATTTCCAGATCCGCATCTGAAAGGAAGATTCTCTCTGCGGTATTTTTGTGATTTGGACTTGGTGTCAAAGACACACCGTATCACCGGTATATTCAATTATTAGGTTCAATATGCAATATGAGACCGTAGTGTTTCAATACATTTCGAAATAAATAAATAATAGATTTCTTGAAAATATCTTCACTCAAAGTGCAAAAGATCGTTGGAGAGCAAATAATTCCATTTGGTTCGGAATTCCTACGGTACGCCTTGAGTCCTAACGGACTGCCAGTCGCCAATGTACCCAAAAGGAAGAATGGCTGCTAAGGGTATATGTAATAACAGACAATTCAAATAATAAGACAGGTTTGATGAAAAATAAAAATCTATTAATTTTCTGATAAAATGAAAATTCCTTTAAGCTTTAAGCAATTAATCTTTAATAACTACCGTTTCTCTGCTTCGCTATATTGCTTACCTTAGCAACCATCTTGCTTTTTGGCATTGGCGACTTGACATTCGTTGGCAATATGAAAGGGCGCTAAGAGGATTTCAGCAAATATGTTTTGAATACGACTTATAGCCGAATTACGATATACTTCTAATTTTTGAGAAAAAGGGAGTGAATCGGCATGACTGCAGTCGGACAGAGGGAGTACCAATTTTTTCCTGTTAAAACGGCAAACTGATACTGACTTTCTTTTTCTTTATGGGAGAATAGGGAGAAGAACGCTTAAACAAGAAACAGCACAAAGCTTCAAATCTAAGAAGTATTCACAAAGTGGAACATTCACCGCAATGATATTTCGTTGTCTACATGAAAATGGCGAAGCATCTGTCAAAAATATTTACAACTGGATAAGGTGAGTATCTAAACACTATGAATTTCTAATTAGAACTCAAATAAAACGATTAGTAAGCTATCTAACTAAATATTATAACATATTTATCATTCATAAAAAAATTTCGCTATAGTAATCATTTTTTTATTTTTTACAGCGATACATTTCCAGACTTTAACCCATCAGATATTAGCTGGAAGGTAAAAAAAAAGTGTTTATTTTTAATTTTAAAGCATAGCAAACATGCGTTTTAGCGTCGAATTATAAAAGTTCAGATCTCAGCCCCAACCCAAATGGAAAAAAAATCGTAACATATTGCAGAATAAATAGTGACTTGTTAAGCCCAGCACGAGTAATGCTGGAGAAGATACATCTTATGAGTTTGCAATACACTCATCCAAAAATGTACTTCTTTCCTTTTGTAAATCCAAAATTCTTTCATCCATTCCCAAGATATTATTTTTCTGCATTTTAGTTGAATTAAATGAGAAACATTAATATTTCTTCGAATAAATTTTCTTCTTTGACTTCGAATAAAAAAAATGAATTCGAATTATAGACGAGGTTAATAAGAATCGAGATTATGTCCAATTAAGATTATGTCAATAGAAAATGCAAGAGACCCGAGAAAAAAAATTCAAATAAAAGACGGATTCGAATTAAAAATATTCGAATAAACCAAGTTCGCCGTATTTAGAAATCAAATTTTAATAAATACTTTTGGAAGATACTAAAGTACATCTCCGACCTTTACAAGATCGAACTTCGTAACCCCACCCAAGAAAATTGATTCATATACTATGAAGTTATATAAAAAGGAATCGTATTTATGAAGTTTGTTTTAAACATGCGCTTTTGTCATTCATAAGGAATGAAAATATTTTATACATTTTTTTTTTTTAAATTTACTTCTGTTAAATACATTTCAGTTAATCTACATTATAAGTCTCGTTTACTTATTTTTCGTGTGATCATTTTATTATTAAATCACAACTTTCACATTCTCGGGGTGCTAATTATATTGTGTTACTGCTTTACTTTTTCGTATGCGAAGTATACATAGAAAAAGTATTCTAGTCGTCAAACAATACAAGCACAGATATCTACGAATCTGCACATTTTATACCTCCCGGGGGAAAAAAAGCATTTTTGGAATTATGTCTGTCCAGGCGTAAGTGTCAGCGATAATTCAAAGACACAAAGAGCTAGATGTGTCAAGTTTAGCATGTGGTTTTTAAGTCTAAATTGTAGATCTATATCAAATTTTGAACTAAATCCGTCAAAGGAAATAGGTACTTTCTTAAAATGCATACTCGACTTTCTACACTATACTCTGAAGCTAAACAAGAAAGAGACACATTTACATACTTTTTAGCCTGCGCTATGTCATTCACGATAGAATGAAACGGTTTTATGGAGTTTTTATGATAGCATTAAGTTATCTGCGAGTTGTCACTCACATCAGAAAAGAAATATTACATACATTTTTAGCTATTTCTATTATTTACACGCGTTTTGCCACTCCGTCATTAATTAAATGAAAAATTTTAAACATTTATTTTTGATTTGTATTTATTGGTATTTGTTGGCTTTATTTGCGATTTGTATTTATTGGTATTTTATTGGCTTTATTTGTGATTTTTTTATTTTTAGATGGTATGATATATATTTTTTTGTGTAATACGCAGCTTCCGATGTTATCACAGGAAAATATCCGAGTTATTAATTCAAACAATAATAGCGACAAACACAATTCTGTGGAATAGACAATATTGTATACTTTTAGAGTATTTTTATAGAAACTTATCAACAACACTTGACTGCATAAATATATACGTTCAGTCATTTTTATTACTCACTATAAGAAACATTTTTATGCGGATATATAAGAGAAAAGTCAATTTTTCCGAAACTACCAATTTTAATAAAAGAAAGGGCTTTTTTTTTGGAAAAATAGAATAAATTCTTCGATTTAATAATTTTTTATTATTAAGAAATACTGAAATATCTGTAATTTTTATTTATTTAAAGCTTCAAAAATTAAGCAGAAGAAAAATTTTCAGTTTTTTTATAGAATGTAATCTACTGATAAACATACCTTTTAAAGAACTTCCAAAACATTTTTCCGAAATACGGACATATTTCTAAAGACGACTGATAAAGCTGGTAATGAGTATAAAATCCCATTGAGTGTACTGATCACACTGCCTAAAATCATTATTTTCCAAGCTTTACATATATTAACCCATTTAACCAATAATTCTAACACAAAGGCATTATTACCTACAATTTTTTTCTCTGATACGTAATGTATCACGAATAAAATACAAAAGAACTAGTTCCATATTTCTGTGATCTCTAAACGAAGAGGCGAGTCTCAAAGCATAAGAAAAATGATCTTTTGTGAAACAATTAATCTACCCATGGTTTCAAAATAGTAAATGTTTAAAGGTCGAATTCCTGTGCAGGGTGACATCTTAAGGAAACAGCAAAATAACTTTGCACTTCCTTGAGAAAGCGTACTTGACATGATTCATTACCATGAACAGAATTGTTGGCCGCCCATATGCAAAAAAGTAATTAACTGTTAATTAAATTTTAAATTAATTGATAATATTTGCAATCTAAGATTTATTATTTTAAATTTTATAAGCTAACCGTAACCATGTTTTAGGTACTTAATTTGGATTAGTCTATTTGATATTTCCAATCTTATATTCATTAACCTGTGAAAATTCAACGTGTTTACTCTTATACCTATTTTCAATAAATTAATTAAAATTTTATTGCTGTTTTCTTAAGTCGACTGAATCTTTTAAAAAAATTATGTTTCTTCTTTGGAGAATGATTTGACTCCATTAGAATGAGTCTTAAAAAAAGTTTATTGGTAATAAGAGAAAAAAAAATAGCTTAGTTATAAAACATTTTCTCATCGAATAAATAATTTTTTTCTGATAAAAATTTTCAATTTATATCCAGAAAAAATATAGAAATTACAAAATGAAAAGAAAAAAAAACCCCAATGACACTTGATATGTGGAAAAGGTAAAGCTTGTTCACATATCAAGTGTCATTGGGGTAAGTTAACACAAAGCTAGTAACACAAAGCTTACAAGCTTTGTGTTACTAAAAGCTTTGTGAAAGTATTCGGAAAAGTCGTGTGGAGAATATTCCCAATTTTTTCTATGATATCTTTAAAATCTTCAAAATTTTAATTTAAATTCAGTTTATATAGGATCTCAAAGAACAGTTTATTGACTTTGATTATTATACGGATTATAAATTAAATGATTACACTGAATTGAAACCACAAGGAGTTTTCTCCCCTAGACTATCTAGTATAATAAGGCAACATGGCGCGCTTTGTGCTTCGTATTATAGTGAAAAAAAATCCATGTATGCATTTTGGACACCTTCTCTTCGCCCAATTGGAACCTCACTCAAGATCTACAATTTTGGTGACAAAATAACATACGAAATTACATTTATTTAAATCATTGCGTGTTTGAGTTATAGTATTCACTTATACCCGGGTAAATTTAGTCCAAAATTAGATATATATCTACAACTCTAATGAAAAAAAACTACCAAGTTTCATCCTTCTATTTTTTAATATTTTTGAGTTACTATGTCCATATACACACAGACCTATAGACAGATTTCCCACAAAGGATTTTGTCTAAAATCTGATTGAAATCTACGATTTTAGTGTAAAGACCATGTACCAGATTTTATACATCTAGCTCTTTGCGTTTTTGAATCATCGTATTCACCGACAAACAGACATAAATCCAAAAATGGTTTATTCTGACACGAGAAGGTCTAAAACATTGAAATTCGTGATGACATTGACCCCTAGGTCAAATTTTTTGACGTTTGTGATATTTTTTTTTATTCTCTTTGTATATTTCGTAAACGAGGAAGTAAAAGAAAAAAAAATCGCCTTAGAACTAAAATTGATGTAAAATACTTGACGTGATTTTTTTACGTTTATACAGGCAACAGTTTAAAAAGAAAATGAAATGAAAAATTTGAAAATTCCAGTTTTTACAGGGAGAATGCTAGTGGCGGTTGCGCACATTAACCTTTTCTGGACAGAAAAAAAAAAAACTACATTTAAGCTGACTTATGGGGAATTACACTGTTGTGCAATAAGTATAACCACAGCACCATTCTTTTTATTTTCTCAAATATGAAGAATACATAAAGTTACCTGCGTCTTGTCATGCCTTTAAGTCAAACTATCAAATGCATTCATTTGTGTGCAAATTATTGTGACTAACATTTTTAAAAAATTCAAATTGTAGAATTCGAAGAAAAAAGAACAAAGCCATCAAACTGACATCATTGGGCAGTAAGTAACCCGTAAAATTTTAAGATAGCGTGATTTCTTTTTATGGACAATAGTTTCCAAAGTTATAGTCAGAAAACATCAAACTTACAAAATCAAAATACAGTTGTACTAAACCGTCAGTCGAAAAGGTATTTTGGATACTTTTAGAAGATTTTTACGGATTTGTTGAACATCACATAAGTACAATTACTTTTAATTATACGTAATAAAAGACTTTTTTATGCGGAAGTACACAAAGAAAGTTAAAAGGAAAATCTCTTCATTTTTTTACTTTTTCTTTGATGTCACTGTTTGAGGTTTGTTACTTGAAGGTTATAAAATAATTGCTATTATTTTCATATTAATAACTGAATCATTAAAAATCTTCTGCTTTACTTACTTGAATTAACATTTTCAATTGCACTGAATTTCAATTAATACTAAATACTTTAAAACCCTTATGACAAGCGATAACACGTTTAAAATATATGCGAATACCCATTCTTATCTGTAGAGCATAGGATATGCTTTACCCTCGTAAATTACTTTTAAAATGTTAACAAAGGGAATGATTCATAAAACAATGTTATAAATGGTTATATAACATTTTTCTTATGATTTATTTAACTAGAAATAATTATTTTTCTCCTTTCAGAATGCCGTCCGTCATACACTGACAGTCAGTCCTATTTTCCAAAAGAAGAAGTCTCCCTGCGGCAAGTGTCACTTGTGGTATCTAAACAGAACATCTAGCAACATCACCGCAAAAACCATTCTTCAGCCTTTTTCTGCAGAGGTAAGACTGAATTTTACAGGAGATGTGTGCAATTTCTTTGCATCAAGAGTCGAAATATAAAAAATGAGAACAAACTCTTTCACTCATTACAAAACATCAGCACGAAATAACCGTAGAAAATAGCAATGTAAAATTTTTATTATTGAATAGTCCGATTCATAAAAGGTTTTTTGCTTTTGTTTTATCATCGAATAGATAGCGAAATAGTCCATAAACACAAGCAGTGAATCAAAAGTTAATTTCTAATGAAATGGCGTGGATGAGGGGAAAGTCTCAATGCATTGAGTGGTTCCATGAAGCTACATTGGCAATTTCTGTTCAAAGATAGTTTAAATGTTATAGACGCAAATCTCCAGATATCAAGACAATAAAACAGCCCCTCATTGGAGTTCAGTAGTTCGTCAGCTTAGGACGAAACACTTTACTGGAAGATAGATGGAACGGATGGATAACAACATGACCTCCACGCAGAGCCGGCCCGAACAAAAGCGGGGCCCAGTGCAAAGTTGACTTGAAGGGGCTTGAAACTAATTTCGTTATAGGAAACTAATGAATTGCATTTTTCTATTTATTATATTGAAATGTGAAATTCGAAAATAATTAAATTATTTTTGTTAAATTTAATATTTCAATCACGCACACACACACACACAAAAAAAATCGAAAATAAGTTTACAATACGTGATTTTGGTTTCGTTTTCTTCCATGCTTTATAGCAAATTCGTTGATAACATTATAATGTAGTATTTTTGGTTAATTCGGATTCTATAGATTTCCCAAGGAGGAAAATAGTTCTAGATTAATGCTCGATTTCAGGTAATTTTCTTATTACAGTGATCTCTCACTTATGCGCGGGCGTAGGGGACAGCGAAAAAAACGCGCATAAGTGAAAAACCACAAAAGGGAGCTTAAAAGTGAGACATCAATACAGTGTACATGTATTTGTTAATTAATACTATGTACTATTTTCAATCTTAAGAAAGATATTTCTGAAGCTGCTACGGTAATTGGTGGAGATCAATTTTCAGAAAAGTAAAAAAATTTGAATCCAATTCAAAATAATATATATATATATATATTAAAACGTCTGAGTATAATAGTTTTTGGCAATAAATTTTTGTAAGCAGGGAAAGACTTTGTGCTCACCCCGTGTATTGTCTTGCAACTGCCTGAGTACTGTTAGTATAGGCAAGAACATCTTAAACATCTTTATTCTTTTTTCTCCTCACGTCTCTCTTATTCACTTGCCACGAATCTGTAGAGCTTTTGATTTAATTTCTTTAAAAACTGAATCAGATCATATTCCCTGTTTGTCTTATGGCTATGCTTAATGTTATGAGAATCCATTCCTGCCAATAGAATGAGTCCTCCGATTCCTCTAAGTTTAGTAAAGGTCAATTCCTTCAAGCACGGTACTTCTGGCTAAAAACAGAAGTACAAATTACGAAATAAAGGTGTACCACCATTATTTCTCATATACTTAAAGAAAAAAATCAATCAAACTCTCACAGTGTGGTCGCAACTAATGAGCAAAATGAGACCAAATTTCATATTTAGACCTTTGAAAGCATGCAAAGATAAATAAAGCCGTGAAAAAAAAGTACCAAAATGTAAGTCTCACAATGTCGGACTCGAAAACAGTCAGATATTTGAATTCAAGATTAGTAAAACGAATTCAAATTCATACAAATGAATTTAGTGATCCAACTTACAGACAATAATCGTTTGTTAATTAGAATTAGAAACTCTTGGATCCCACACGCAATTGTCAACTTTTGACCGTTCGTGTGTACAATGCCTTGTACACAACATGCTCTATAGCTGAGCATAATGACTCGGATTGAATGTTCATAATAGCCAGTCAGACGTCATGATGTTCAACTAGGGAACGCCACTAGCATACACTATTTCAAATACCCCCTTCTCTCCCCGAAAACCAAAAGTTGTATGGACTGACGTTCGGCGATTGAGGTGACCATGCAGTTGGAAAGAGTGGCTTCTAAACCCTTCTTTAGTAAAATGCTGCCGAAAGATTTGTGGAATGCGTTATATTGCACGGTGAATGTGAGGGCTTGTTGCATCCTGCATTAAAATTATTGCATCCAAGAAATGCCTTTGCTGCATTTCAGGAATTACAAATTTTTCAAACATTTATTGGTAATTCTCTACAATAATGGAGCAGGGAGTCAGGATGGACAGGTGGCAAGATCTTGGCTTCGGTTCGGGAGGTTCTACATTCGAAAACCGATTCTATCGTAGAAGTGCTGTGAATGTGGATGTGATATTGAGGTCAAACATCCCCCCTACATAGGGAGAGAAAGTTCGGAAAGGGGGGGGGAGGTGTAAGCTCAGGCATCAGCCTCATTATCTGATCATGGCCCAAAATTGAGTAATCTTTTCAAAAATAGTGTTCGTGTTGCGTCAGAATGGGGCACCAACATAACTAA
This sequence comes from Araneus ventricosus, assembly GCA_013235015.1. Classification (NCBI taxonomy): domain Eukaryota; kingdom Metazoa; phylum Arthropoda; class Arachnida; order Araneae; family Araneidae; genus Araneus; species Araneus ventricosus. The sequence continues at coordinate 21,556 of BGPR01003856.1, forward strand.
AAGTGTTACCGTAACTATATACTCAAAAAAGTATGGCCCTGTTATAAAATCCGCTATTAACCCACACATCATGGTTACTTTTAGAGAATTTAATTTAACACTTTTTTTGTTTTTGTGCTGCAACTCCAATAACTGCTTTTTTTTAAATTTTATACAGAATTTTATGAACACAGAACTTCAGAATTCAAGAAAGCTGAAACCAGAAAAGCAAAATCGCATTGAGAAGAAATCTTCTGGATTAAACGAAGCAAATAAAAACCATACACATGGTTTTTTTACACCAGCAGCAAATAAATATGACGGAAATAATTATCAGCAGAAGAAATACAATGCAGAAAATTGGGTAGTCACCAATTCAGGTAAGTTGGATAAGAGAACACAAAAAAACCCCTCTATATCTCCAAAAATATTTCAAGCAAAATAGAGCTGGAAAAAAAATCATCCTATTTCCCCCAGGCATTTTTAATCTTATATTTCTGTGTATATTTTATACGTATACATGTTTGGCTCAATATGCATACATGTTTGATTCAATGCTATAGTTCGACTCAATGCAATTTTTCACAACTCGCACACTTAACGTATACATGTAAAACACTGTAATGCCATCAATATGTATGTATGTTTATATGCAGAAATTACACACACATATATGTACATATGTAGAGATAGTACAACAAATCAGTATTTTGAAAGATATTAATATTTTAATGGTTTCCCCTTTGAGATGTGTAAACCTTAAGTGATCAAATTATATGAATTTAAATCAGAGAGGTTCTAGTAACAGGCACGCAGTCTGGAACACTTCCTCAAATTTCAGAAAACTCTGTTTAAATATTTGGTCATGCAACTTTGAACGTATGCATGTGCAAATGTCATGTTTCCTAATTCAAAATGTTAAATTGGGTTGTTATATTCGATTTTGTTTCTGGAACAAGTTTGCTTACAGGTATAGAAATTTTTGTAACAAGAGTGTTACACCCCCTGCTTGCTCCGCTCCCCAACCCCCAAGAATCACGTTGTGATTCTTTTGGTATCACTATGTAATCCCAGCTCACTCGCCCTACAGTTACGCTTTTCTGCTAGTAATAGGAAATTATACATACATTAATTACTGAAAGTAAATTTAAATTATCTGAAATTGCATGAACTCCTAAAATTAATTTTTCATCAATTACTAAAATTAAAATCTTCTGGTAGCACAGAGATATATATGTAAAAGTTAGAATGAATTCTGAATGATAATATATATAATTCTAAGATGTTTAAAAATCAAAATTATTTACATCAATCAGAAGTCAGTCATTTAAAACTTCTTTCCATACACAATTTACAAAATCTTCAGTAGTTTTATTTGCCCTAGCTTCATTCCACCAAAATTTTACACAAACCCTATTTTCAATGAAATGTTGCTGAGAAAAGCTTCACCACATGTTTTCACACTCACTCCAATTATTATTTAGCCAAGAAAGATATAACTTTTCTCTCTGGGCAGTTATTTATGTGTTAAACCTCAGAAAATTTAAGTTTCCAAGAGATACTATAACCCAGTTTACAACCTTTTACCTAAAAAAGTAACATTTAAAGGGAAAAGTGGCTTGAAACATGCTCATTTTAACTATTCATAATTGAAACCATAATAATTAAGTATTTTTAGCTTTTTAAAATTGATGAGATCCTAAGTTTATTCATGTTATGTTGCTCAGAAAGCTTCCCCACATGTATACAGACTCACTCCAGTTACAATTTAGTCAAGAAAGGTATAACATTTTTCTCTGGGTAGTCACTTATGTTTTTTAAAACTGAGAAAATGTGAGTAATCGATAGATGAAATAGCCCATTCCTCAACCTTTTATCTAAAAACGACATATTAAGGAGACATTCATTCATTTGCCTAATCAAAAATGCAAGACTTATTGTTCAAACTAAGTTAACCCCCCCAAAAAAATTGTCTCAGACTTTCCGCTGATGTACAATCCAAACTTGAGAGCTATTGCGAAAAGGGCGATTAAGAAATTCAACCCTTTTTTGTCGCTAGCCACATAAGAGAATTATATATAGAGATGTTACTTCTGCAAAATTTTGGGGATTTAGATTAAAATGTTAATTTTTGTTTGCTCCAAATGATAAAACACAATTTAACAATAAACAGACACTGCCTTTTAGTAATATTTTGTAATTTCGGGCACAGTGTCAGAGATGCAACATACAACTAGTACATTTAATTATTAGGTTTAATATGGAATATAAGACAAATGAGTTTAGTTTTGTATGTGCCATATATTTTAAAATAAATAAATAAACGATTCCTTGATATTTTGAGAATTAGATTTATTATTTTAGACAAGAGAAAATGGCAAACCAGACAACTAAAGTTGGATGGAATGAGTATTATTTAGCTCATAGTGCATCTTGTAAAAAGACCTACTTTAGTCGAATGATCTTACTAATAAATCTCAACAACAATTAAGAATTTAATTTGTTTCTGAAACAGATATTTTGTGATTCTCTATTGAATTTTTGCTAAAATTTCACCTTCTTATACATGACTTTGAATAGATAATGGAAGAATGGCCAATCAATAAGTATTGATCCTGACTAATGAGTTTACAAATGAATACTATGAAAAAAAAAATCTGCTCATTTAAATTTAAAAAAAAAAATGATCACTTGTTTCTTTTTAAATTTTTACTACTTATCTAAATGTTTCTATTTTTTTCTCTTACTAGAAATACACGATTATAGAAATTGTAGTCAAGAAATAGATCCAATGCATGCATCAAGAACAATGTCTGAACAGTTTTACATTCAAGAAATTCCTATAACAGAGTTTTCTATTGAAAGTACTAACTATACTGAACCAATGGAAGTCAAGTATTTATTAGACGAAAATGCAGCCTCTATACCAGTACAAATAATTCAGGGGAAATCATTTTAACCAGATTACATGTCTCTGACTGTTTTGAATGTAATTGTGTGCAATAAAGTTTTTCTATATCTATGTAAAAAAACAACAGAAGTATTAGCATTAATAGCAATACTACCATTTTTCCAAGATATAGTATGTATGAGAAAAGATGCTTGTTTTCATTATTGCTATACTACATTTTATGTAGATTCCGTATAGAATATTATCTATTGCAATGGTTATCATGACACGACTTCAGGAAATTTCTGCATAGTTTCTCCGATCATAGTCCTTAGAACCCAAAAGTGGTGAATGGTATGTTATAGCGAGGGTGGAAATTTCTGCTGAGTTCATAGATGGGCCATCCAGCTGACAGGGGATAAAAATTTTCAATACCCCTTAACCACTACAAGTGTAGCTTTCCTTTACTTCTCTTAAGCAGTCTAGGGAAATGTCAAAGAAAACACACAAGCATACGTCTTTTTTAGATGAGGTTACTATAGATTTAGCATTCATATTGTTTAAACTTCAGGCCTGAAGCAAACACATTTGTGGACCAGTCAAAGACAACAAACGATAAAAAAACATTAACTAATTCATTCTTAAATATTTTGAACAAAAATTTTTCTAGTCTCGCACCAATCTTTTTAGGCCTACATAAATTTTGTTATTGTTTATTTGGCTTTTTGAGTTTGATATGGTTGATGCAAGTCAATACGTGAGAGCAAATAAGAATTTATTGTTCACTGACAAAATTATTTTTAAAGCTAGCAACAGATATAGCATCTTCTTCTCAAACAATTTTGGACGATTTTCTTCTTTTCTTTTGCATTAAAATATTTATCTCTTTCCACAAAAAAAACTCTCTAAATCTATTCTGCACAACTTGAGACATTTTAAGTTTAATTCAAATAACATGTAAATGATTCTTGGTTTCCGAAACCCTCCGCGCTTTTGCACATGCAGAGTTGATTTTACCAAAATAGGGGTGAAGTGAGAAATGGAAGGGGCAGGGGGGAAGAGAGTTACATTTCACTTGGCATGACCTAACAAAAATCTCCGGAAATGAGTTAATCTTACTCATTGCCTGACACTCCTTTTCGGAGTAAAATCGTCAAAAAGTGCTAGTCTTGGCATTTTGAAACAATCAGTAAATGAAACATAGTATCTAAATTCATTGATCAGATAAATGATAAAATCAATACAATCTTTTAAGCAAGATTATGTTCAATTATAGGTTTCGAAGTTTCATGACAGGAACAAAAAGTTAGAAAAGTTTTATAAAACTTACATATGTATACTTTTTAAAGTGTTTGAAACAACATTTTGTGTTAAATTTTTCATGTAATTTTACTTTTCTTCTTAAATTCAAGATTTTGAAAAGACCACAGTCAAATGAATATCACTCTCATTATTAATATTTAACATAAAAATGAAATAATTATCATTATATATTGCTAGTTATATTAACTTTATTAGTATAAGTATTAATTTAATCACCTGTTTTAAACAAAATGATATTTTTATTAATAAAGTCAAACAAAAACAATACCAAAACTGAAAGGCACAATTCATTATCTCACATGAAAGAAATTCCGACTTCAATGTTGGGAATTCCCACTATCCAATAACTGGATTTTATTTTTTTTTGTTTTGTTTCAGAGAAAATATTAATTTGCTGCAAATTACCTTATTGAGCACTAAATTAATAAGTTACAGGAAAGTTACTTATAAACAATATTTGAAACATGAAAAATATGTACCATACCATATGCTCTGAATTTTCTTAAAATGAATATAAATTAATACAATAAATTTTAACCTGTTTTGCTAAGCAACCAGTTTATTTTAATATGCAATTAAAATTTAAATGTATTCAATAGGTTTTTTCCTTCAAAAATGTCTGGAGCAGTATAAAGGTCTATTGTGATAAGTTGTTTTATTGTTTTTAATAAAGGAAAATGCATTCTTTACAAGTCGGCAAAACATTTATTGCAAATTTCAATTTCAAAAAAATCATATACACATAAAGAAGAAATGAAATGTTTTTACTTTGAACACATTAAAATTTCTCTACAAATTTTATTCAATTCAAATATGCCTTAATATTTTAAAGAAGTTATGCATAGTTTAGACAAGAAAACAAGACATGTTTTTACCACTATAATACATTTACAATATTTATCACTGAGACAAACACACAACTATAACTGACAAATGTGAAATGCACTGTAAAATTTTCACAATTAAGTTATTAACATAGTGTCTGCAATGCATGCAGTCCTATTAAAATAACTGAAAAAATTTTAAAATCCACCAAAACTGCTTGCATAGATAGATAGTTGCATAATCACAATGGGGAATGTTCCCTACACATTGCTACAGAGAAAACTTCTATGTTAAGAAATTTTGAAATTGATAAATATACCTCATAATATGTTAATCAACAATTTCAAAGTTAGTGACATAAGATTTTATGATTTTTAATCATTCATTTTTTAAATATAGCAACTTATCAGTATAAATGGATATTATTGCTCAAATACTGATATGCACACACACACAAAAAAAATTGCAGGTCTTATGAAATATTTTTAACAAAGTGAAAAAAAAAAATGGAACTTTTTACCATCAAATAACAAATCTAAAATTTAGGAATGTTTTATAAAATATAAATGCAACAAGATCATGACATAAATAAATATTCAAAAATGTACACAATTTCAATTCTAAGTATATGTACATGAAATCTTTCAATTTCTCTTATTACTTTTAAATGAAGAAAAATGTCAGATTGCACTGAAGGAAGATGATACTCATCTTCATGCACATTAATAAAAATGTTCAATGTCCATTTATTACCAACAAAGAATTTCTTTGGAATGATTTTTCTCTTTAAAAAGCAAAATTAAGCACCATCTGATAACCATCTAAAGATGTACAAAATACGATTTTTCAATAGTAACACTGTTTTTGGAATTCTTTCAAACTCATTCTTAAATCATTGGTGGATGAGAAATATATTCCTCAAGAAATTCAAGTGCCAAGAATATCCAATTTTATTTAATTTCTCTATAAAAATTCTAAATATATAAATATCAAAAGAAATGAAAGACAAAAAAAAAAAGTTTCATAATAATAGTAACAGTATCCTCTAACAAAAATATAAGAAAATTTTGTTTTATTAACCACTGGTAAATTGACTAAATTTCCAAATGAAAGACTTAATATTTAAACATGCAAAGAATTGCAAAAATGAAACACTATTAACTTATTTAGAAGAAAAAAAAATATTTTTTTTATTACTGAATTTTTATAAATATCCCAGTTTATAGTTACAAGAATAAAATTACAGGATAAAAATTCACCACTTGTCTAATTTAACAGCTATACCACAAATGATTTCAGTCTGCTCATTTTCATATAACAAGATCTGACCATAAACAAAAATTGATGCAAAAAGCAGTGAAAATGTAAAACTGCTACATAATGAGTTGAATGAAATAAATTTTCATTTTATTAAAAAAAAATTGGCAATGAAACTGGCAGTGCATATTATAAGGTGTGAAGAAAATATAAAAATGACATAAATCTGGAGAAAAAACAAAAATCTGAAAATTCATGTTGAAAAATGTGTAATGCTGACACACACATGAATAGCACCAACTGATATGAAGGGAGAAATAAAGACATATAATTTCATTCAAAAATGAAAAATTCTATCATGGACCACACTTCACAAACATGGACAAAATGTGTGATTTATTAAACATTCTTAGAGGTTTGCACAAAATATTATAAAATTTCAAACTGAATATAACAAAGCGAATTCTGTAGAGAAAACCTATTTTGAATAAAAAATCATCTATGAAATTTTCAATAATATTATCACTAATGATAATTACATTGACAAATTTAATACAAATATATTGTATTACTGTAGTAAATGTTTTAAAAACATATGGAACAAAATATATTCTTAATACAGCTGTGAAAAAAAGAATTTAAAAATGAAAGAATGCTTCTAACACCTACAAAGCAAATTTCAGAATAAATTCAAAATTTATATTAATTAATAATAACATAATGCAGAGAGAATAAAGAAATTTTAAAACTTTCATTAAAAATTGGTATTGTTTTCCAGAATTTTTCTAATGTACCAGTTACAAAATGGGATTCATTTAGAAAATTGTACGGGCCCAAAGAAAATAAATATGTATGTACAAAAAACAAAATAAGTTCCAACAAACAAGAGAAAAAACTCAAGAAGTTAACCAGTTTTAATCTTTAGAAAGAAGAGTCAACAATAAGACGTCTGTGCCATCAGCCTTTTTAATTGTAGATATACCAACTTTGTCACTTGCCGCCTGAAATAAAAATTAAAATAGACATGAGAATGAAATATTATTGAAACAGCCAAATTTCAAAATATTTATAATTCACTCACATAAAATATCATGAATTTACATAAGATAAATATGCTGAAAAAACATATGCAAAACTTAAACTGTTCATGGAATGCCATATGTCATGCTATTATTTCTCATTTGCTGAAGTTAATATGGAAGAGTGAGAAAGTAAAATTTAAGTAACAAAATTTTCTGCAATGCTGTCCAGTATTTTTTATTACAAAATTTCATTACATTATTGAAATTCTCATGAATATGTTTTTAGTCACATTATAAGTTCATGTCCTACAAATGATTTATCCAGTTGAGCCAATCTATTACAACTCAATTTACATATACACATACAAAAACAAGTTAATTGAAGTTTCAGTAAAACAGAGGATTTCTTACTGACATGCCATTTGAATGCTTTCATTATCTGGAATTAATAGAAAGCTGCTGCATAAACTACTAATTTCATTATGCTCACAGATAATATTATAGTAGTCAAACAAACTTCAATAAGTGAGTTAATTTATTGACACTCTGGAATTTTTGTAGATACAAAAGAGAAATCTTCACGAAATATTGAATGGTTTTGTTGACTCCCTCTAAAATGGAACTAACTACTGAAGGCAATTTTTTCTCAATGAAAATTTAAAATAACTCAAATCTATTTTCAGTACAACAACAACTCTCAATAATTTATTGTCTTTCATCTGGAAAGGATTCTAAGCTTCTAGAAAATAGATTCTACTTCTATAGTCTTCTACTAATAATCCAATATTTATGCCTGCATAACTAAAAAAAGTTATATATATATAATGGATCATAAACCGTAACATATTTTATTTTTGCAAACAGCAGTTTTATCCTTTGACTAAACATCAACTTAAATCACATAGTACAGAGGTTAACAGCCTACAGCACGCAAAGGACCATTTAGGGATAGGTGAAATCAAAGTCGTTAACGGAGGAAACAAGAAAACATACGGGATTGAAAGTTAGAGAATTTTGTTTCTCCAAGAGAATACTTCCTATTTAATAACTATATCATTTGAATAGTTGATTACTACAAAGTGTAATTTTTAGCTATCCTTATAAGTTAAAACAAAATAATTACAATACTGGTTTCATTTGCTTTGGTGTTGAACTAATATTATTGTAAAAATGGAATAAAATATAAAATCAAAAATAAGTTCTGCAAATCTAATTAATTCGAATCATTTCACTTTTAAGCTCATTTAAGCAAACCTTAACTTTACTAATAAAAACTTCTTTGCATAAACGGATGGTTGGAGGGTAGTTGGATATATGATAGTAGGGAGTACGCAAAAATAAAAACAATAATCAAGGGATTTGCGAGGGAAAAAAAGGTTGGGAATCTCTGACCTCGTGCATAGCTTTTTTTATTTTAACCAATAACATTTCCAGGGCAGAATTTCCACAACTTCATTTTCATCAAAAATTTTTGTCACAAATGTAAGAGTAGAACATATATCAGGAAACAAAGCAATAATTATTTTTTAAAAATCAATTACATATATAATTCAACAAATTTTAAAGAATTGTTAGGAGGTGTTTTAATGGATATTTGTAAAATGCATGAAAATGGGTTTTTTAGCTATATTTTATAAGATTCTATAAAAATATTCACAACCCTATATTTTTTTCTGGGCAATCCAGTTTCTGAAGCCCTAATATAGTGCTTTCTTGCTAAACTAAAAAGGTTATTTAAGGCAAAATTTTGGTAATATCATGAGCTTGCTGTAAAATTCAACTCAAATATAAATGGTTCATCAAAATGTTTTTAATAGAGCAGAAAACCTAGATATTAAAAACAGTTAACAATCAGAAATATCTATAAATCAAACAAGAAATGTAGCTTGTTTTAAAATAATACATATCATGTATGAAAGCTACTTTAAACAGGGTTCATACACATTTCCTTAAAAGAAAATCAAGGACTAAAAAAACCAAAAAATAAGGACCTCTAAATTGAATAAACTTAACGTATTGTCGCACACATTTTTAAGTAAAATGTCTCATTTTTGCAAATTCAACGTATTAGATGATAAAGTATAATATAAAACATAGAAGATACATTACAAATGTAACACAACAAAATCTCCTAAAAATATGAGTTAATAAATTGATGAAAAAAACCCTGAAACTGATAATCAAATTAAGTATCTTTTAACTCCAAACTTTTTTCATTCAATTTTACATCCAAGGTATTTATTTTAATTTCTTTTTCAGTAATTGTTTTTCTTAGTTCATGCGATTGAATAAATAAATTTATGTCCTTTGACTTTTCAGCCTCATTAGCTAAATCATTTGCTTCCTCATTTGTTTGGTGTATGTGTTTTTGGAGGAACATTTTCTTTTGTTTTAAAAAATCTATTTCCTCCTTCAGAGCTTTTCGTTTCAGTTGTTTTGTTACAGTCTTTTCTTTAGATCTTTCACTTTCTAAATACTACATGTATTCTGCTCTAGCTGAGGTGGCAGCCGTAATCATTTCTTTAGTAATTTTTAAGTCATAAATAGCTCCAGACAGCTTAATAAAATTCATGAATTACAAGCTAGGAAATATATAAAGCATCTTTTAAATTTTCTATTTCCAGGGCTTTGTTCACCGAAAAATCTCCTTGTCTGTGTGACAGTATTAATACCATTTTGATAATCTTCCAAACTTTTTCATAATGATTATTGCTAAGATAAGTTTGTGAAAAAGTATCAAGGGAATCACTCTTTGGATTGAAAGACGTAAATTCAAATGAATTTGGCTTTACAATATTTAATAGAAAATCTGCATAGAATAACAGAATTTTGTCGCAATCTTTTTCCAAAATACGTTTATTTTGCGACAACACAATTCAATACCTTTTTCATTTTTTCCTGTGCTTTTTCGGGATATCCAGCCATCACTCATGGATCAATGCAAATCGCATGTCTTACTAGTGTGTAATTCACAGGACATTTCTGCATGAAATGTTTTATCATTGTTATGATGTTTTTCTGACTATCCAGTCTAAGTGTGAAAACATCCTTGTCTGCTAATTCTTTATTTGTTATCTTTTCTTTTATTAGTTGCTCTGCAGCAAATCCTAAATATACTTAACTTTTATCATTATACAAGTTTGGGTAACTGAAGTTGTATTTGCATAAAGTCTCAGATTTCTCAATTCTTTCATTCTCTGGTTTCAAAATTTTGAAATGTTGAATGCAATCATTAACAAGTTTTAATACATCACTGGCAAAAAATGGAAGTAAAGGTTTATCATTTTGATACGCGAGCAGTGTTGTCCCCCCCCCCTCCATTCGGCGAAAGACACGTCGACCGAAATTAGAGCCGCCAAGAAGGAGGAATTAGAAAACCGACAATCGGTGAAATTTTTAATTTTTTAATAATGGCAGAGTAAAAAGTAAGGACTTCCAAGGACTTTTTAAAAATGGGGCATAAAAATAAGGATTTGTAAGGGACTAAATGTAAAAGTAAGGACTTTTAAGGACGCATGCGAACCATGTTTAAATACAATGTGTATTTAATACTATTATTTTTTTGCCTGCAAGGGTTGCGCCTGAAAAGAATTGCAGATAACAGAATGGAAAGGAAGAATTCCATGCACTAACATTCTTAGAACACTTTGAGAAAAAGTTCACCTTCAGTATTTAGTTTAAAGTTTATTGCATTGCAGTAGATAGCTATAAAATTACAGTTATCTTACACAAGAAGAGTAAAAAAAAATATATTTTAGAAAAGGACGGAGGGGACTCTTCAGCTGAGAACAAGACCAATTTATTCCTTTATTTTATTTTACTTTTCATTTTCAGAGATTAGCTATATAATACGAGTTAAACTTTAAATCATATTCATTAAAAATACAAAATATTAATAAAAAGAAAATAAAAACCAACATGAATAAAAACAATTTTTAAGAGGGATTTGGTAAGATGATGCCTGAATTGGTAACTCATTATGAGAAATATTTATAAATAGGAACTTTATTTCTTTTTTTATCACTTTATGCAAAATAATCCTCAACAATTAAAAAAAAAAAAAATCAACAACCTATAAGTCAAGAACCATTTACTAATTAAAAAAAAAAGAAACAAGCAAGCTATTTACAGTTGATCCATAACTGATGTGAATGTATTAAGGTTTGTATGTTAGTGATTTTGCCCTGCATTTCTCATATCACATACTCTGCAATGGACAGTGGTGAAGTTTTCTTTCTTTTTTTTTTGGGGGGGGGGTATCTATTACATATATGATTAAATTACATTAATTCATCCTATTACATGAAACGATGCTGCACTTTACACCTTAGAAGCAAAGAACAAATTTTTAAGAGAAAATAAATTGAAATGAGGTCAAACTGTTTACAGCTTTCAATATATGAGCTTCCATCATAAAATGCCAATTTCCGAGGTTTTCAAATTGAAACAAAACATAACCATTACAAGCAAACATGCCCACAGGCAAATTCAGAGCAATGAACAGAATATACAGAATTCTGTATTTATTACAAATTCTATGAAAAATTACAATAGAACATTGCACAATGAAAAACATAACCAGAATTGGTACATTCAAATTTATTTTAAGTTCATTGTGCAAGGATGAAAGGGAAAAAATATGAATGGTTTTACCAGACTTTGGCAAATTACTTCTTGTTAGCTTATTACTGCTTAAAAGTTAATTCAGATTTTTAAGATCAAGGATCACACACTCTGCAAGAAATTCCTTTAGTAAGCACTTATCAAATTTTATAGCTTTATTTTACTATGATGTTCAATAATTAGCTAATGAAAAAGAATTTAAGACTATTTCTACCAAAAGTGTCAAAAGACACTGTTTAAAATTTTAACTTAAAATTATTCATTCAAGTTTAATCTTTTTTCACGGTTAATTTTCTGAGTTTTCATATATTAATGATAAAATTAATTTAGCAGTATCTTTTTCCTCTTGCTCCTCTAGGATATAAAAATATTTACATGATATACCTATTTCTACCAAGAGATGCCTTCTGATCCCCCGAATATTTCATATTGCAACTAAGCCATAATTAGATGCCAAGAATGGCACTGCAGGACCTGTTGTCTGCTGCACATGTGTGAGATGCATGATGTGCTCAGTATATATATTATTGTTACAGTATTTTAAGATGGCTAAGCTACAAATGTACTTGACTATCACTATGAGCTATTGCTATGATCTGTGTAACGATATACTCTGTGCTTGGCATAATGCACCTGTTCGTCCTCGGATGTAAAATAAAATTGTTCGAAACCTGCTCAGGGTAAGTTTTGTCTGAAGTGATTCTTGTTTAAATGTTTAAGCTAAGTCAATATTTAGAAATCTCAACATTTCATAACCATGTCTGATTTCAAATCATTTTACAAATAAATATCAACACCATTTCATTTCTAATCAAATAACAGAATTCTAATTTCAGTAGTAAAAGAAAACAGTTGTTGAATTATTCTGTAACTCATAGCAGTGATTAGTTATAAAAATAATTGTATAACACAAGTGTTGTTTTACAAATATGGTATCTATTTTGCAGTTAGTTCAATTTAAATATAGAGTTCTGGAAAATTGGAAATACAAATTGAAAAAATTTGCAGCACAGGTATGTAAACGGTACAGATATGTAAACAGGTATGCAAAATGTTTATAATACTGGCAATTATTTTTGATTTTATTTATATAAATACCAATTCTAAGTTGCACAGAATTTCAAAAATTGAGGTATAGCAAGAAATAACCTAAGTGAAGAATCCTCTAAGATTGAAGAAGCCTCACTATCTGGAAGTGAAGATGAGTTCGATGACTTTTTTTAAAGTGACCATGAACTCAATAGTGATTATGAATTACACAGTAATATATAAATAAACTGCTCAATTTATATATTCTTAATGGATAAATTTTTAATCCCACTGTTGCCACAGTTATTTGTATTCAAATGTAAAAGTGTCAAAAGACACCTATTGTTGGAAATAGGTAAACACAAAATCGTTGGAGAAATAGAGATAAAATGGTATATTTACTTTCTTTCACAACAGAATGGTAAAAAGTTAAATTCAAAACATGGCTAAGTTTTAAATTAACAGTAAAAACAATTGATAAGATACCCCCTAAAATGGATATTTTAGTGGAGAAACAGGCAAATGATTTCCTGCTTTTGTAAGTCACTTTGCCATGGAGTTTTATCTCCTCTCATTAATAATCAATCTAGCCATCGCACATATGTAAAAAGAAAACAATAGGTGACTAATACAATATCAGAGTTTTATTCTGTAGATTAAATTCATGGAGGACAGGAGGAAATACTAATTAGTTATTGGGACAGCAATTGTACCAGTTCCTTATGCGAAGAGAGGAGGGAAAAAAAAAAAAAAACCGGCTGGTACAGCATCTTAACCATATTAAAAGAAATTGGTGCAATTTACTCTGTAGAAAAACAGACCAAAGCAATCATTATAAATAATAGTAATGGATAGATTTAGATATTCAGACCGACTAGAATAAACCATTATTATTTGTTCAGAATTGTCAAATTTTCATGGGTATATATTACTATTTTTGATATGAATATTCAAAGCAATGTGCAAACAGTTAGAGTATTAAAAAAAAAATACATAAACAAAGACAGTGAAACATGAAATCATAAACTTTAAATGCTGCAGTGAAATTTTGTAATTACTTGTCATTTACAGTCTCCAAATTACTAGGCACAAATATATTTTAAAGATATTTATTAAATTGAAGTAACTATTTCTTTCATTAACTTTATTTGTGAAATGGTACCCCAAGTATGTGGCTAGGAAATAATTGCTCTAAATAATGATAAGTTTTAATATTAGAGCAATTTTTATTATCATTTTTATAAACAAATATAAATGAATGATAATAATAATAATTATTATTTTAAATATTTAGTTATGCTGCCTTTCACCACAATTAGGGTCTTAATTCTTCTTTCCATTCTGTTGATAAATGATTGTACAGTCTCTTTTATCTGTATCACAAATGCAACTGGTGAATGTCTCGAGAGTTTCAGATGCTTTCATAAATGTTCAAGCTCATGTGGCCAGTAGAAAATGCCAAAACACTGTATTAATGTTTTCCTGCCACAAAGCATTGTCATAGCAATGTAAATAGGGCAATCAAAATAAAAATATTTGTGTCATATTATACACACTACCTCTAAATAATGTTAAATTGCAAAAAAAAAGAGAGAAAGAAAAAAGCCATTCACCCTGTATGTATGTCTAATAATTTGGCCAGGGTACATAAGAATTCTAGCTGAAATTTACATATCTGTTTTAAATTATTAATTAACTGGTAGCTGTCTATTTCTATTATAAATCACTAATCATGTAATGCAATACTTTTTAATACAAAATTGAAGCCATCTTTTTAGGAAGTAATTACAAAAGAAATTTAATATCACGGGAAAAGCATATGTTTGGTGACAACGTATACATTCTGAAACTTTGAATAGTATTTAGGAATTGGAAGTCATGGTAAATTTACAAGACTTCATAGGAGAAGGGGGAAAGAGAAAACTAGATATACCTAAGTTGCCTATGCTGAGTTATGAGAAGCTTTGATATTAATTGTAAATTGTAATTAATATCAGATGTTTTGTAATCAATCTGAGTTGACTTCGTGCCATTTATTTTTAATTCTGCGATTGTGCTTCGCCTATATTTGTAGTTTTATTTGCCCACTTCCTTTCACCTTCTGCATAATTATCAGAGGAACAAATATGGGATTTGAAAGGGGGGGGGGAGGGGAAGAATAAAGCCAATGAAAGAAAACTTTCATGATTACAAAAATTCATAATAACTTTAAACAAAGGAATTTAATAAAAATGCATAATGTAAATTTTAAAAAACAAACAGACAGGCATACAATTTTAAATGGTACAGTCATTCAGATAAAATGCATGATTTCCTTTATCAGTCAGGATTAAAAGCATCAGAACTTTTGCTATTCATTAATGAACTGTTATCAAAGTACAAATGTTTCTAATAACAATAATTGTACAAAAATAGCAGGATTTCATAGGGATGTTTTTAAAACAAATCAGATGAATGAATTTTCCTTGACGGGAGAAAAGACATTTAAAAAAAATTAGTTAAACAATATTAACAAGAATAAAAAAAATAGAGAAGAATAAAAGACACTCAGATTATATCAATTCATATATAGTAAATATGGAAACAAAGACTAATCAATTTTGTAAATCAGTCAATACAAAATAAATAAGTTTGAATAACACAGAGTAATCTGCAATGGTTTACACATCATTGTAGAAGATGTGAATTTTACAAAGAAAGAATTAAGCAGTGATAAATATATATTATGTTTTATAAATGTCCAATTCAATTCCCCCCCCCCCCAAAAAAAATCTTTTAATGACTTTGAAGTTATTTTATAGTAGAACAAAATGCACAAGAATGAATTTAGCCCACAAAAACAGACTAAAAACCATTCTTAATATAAAATTTTCTATTAAACAAAATTTGAATTAAAATCAAATTTTTAAAAAATTCAAGTTTTATGTATAATTCATCTTTTGGCATAATATACCAGGAAAAGCTTTACTTATTAATAAGTTCATAGAATGCAGATTTTTTAAACACAGCAACATGTTTTTTTTTTTTACTTTCATTCATATGCTGTCAATCTATCATTTGTACTGGTTCATATAATATTAGCAACCATATAAATGATCAGATGCACCTTTGTTGGCTATATTAGTTGAAAAGGGAGAATTGAAAAATCAAATAATGCACTTTAATTACCTTACCCAAATGATAAGCATTCTTTTTCAGACTGCTAAAAGTTAATCTCTACTAATAATAAAAGAGAAAGTTTGTCTGTCTACAGAACAGACCGTTAAACCTAGAGCTACCAAATTTGGTACAGGTATACTTTGGAGGGTGGGAATGTGCACCACGGAGCCATTTTTTCCCAAACTTTAATTATTTAAAAAGTACACAAATTCTGATAGTTTTCGGTCATATTTTCGTGAATAACTTCTGAAAGAACCTATTGCATGAAAATTATTTTTATACCACTTTAAAGTGCAAACAATTATCTTCCCAATGATATTAGTACGAGTACTGTGCGATAAATACTTTTAATTTTACAAGGTTTTAAATTGTCATTAAATGAGGTCAAGGTCGCTCAAGGAGTCCATTTCTTTTTTCGACCAAAAGGGTGGAAGCAAACAGTTCTTGAGCCTGGTTAGAAAGTGAATTCGGTTGTCTCAGAGCACGGGGAGGGGACACCCGTGAAGTGGTCATTTGTCAACAATGAAAGGGCAGCCATTGTTGGTCACTCGCGGTTAGAAGGAAAGGATTCAAAAAGTTCATCTCGCAATCAATAGGAAAATAGCAGTTGCAGCAACAGGAATGATTTTCTGTATTAAGTATAAAACCTTTAATGATAAAGATAAAGGTGATATTTTTAACTCAATACAATTGATTAATTTCCGCCCAAATTTTTTTTGTACACTTCTTGCATAATACAGAAAAAATTTTCCAAATATAATTACTTTCTAAATGTATTACACAAAATGAACGACTGAAATGTTGACATAAAATGCAGATCAATACTTTTTACAGGTCATCAGTAATGTAGTTTGCAATACGATTAAGAGAGCTGTTTTGTTTATAAGGAATAAGAAAGTAAAGTCGGATATGAAAAGAACGCTGGTTAAATGTCTATCGCAATTTCAAGTTAAAAATTACTTTGTTAAGGGAACCAGAAATATAAAATGATGCATAAAAGATTCATTTGAAATTATATTCCCGGCGAACAAGCTGGTCGCTGAAGGCGACTATAATTAATATAAAATTTAAAACTAATTTAAACGGGTGAACCAGCTGGTCGCCGAAGGCGGCTAGTGACTAAATAAATATAAGATACACTGTTCATTTATTTGTGTCCCTCTGTTAATCAGAACCAGAACAAGAAATATATTATTTTATGCAACTTTAAGAATGTTCCCCTTTAACTTCATGGAATGGAACAAAAAATTTCAAATAATGCTTTCCAACTAAAAAACACCATGAAGAAATCATTAACATTTTTCATGACCATTATCAAAACAAATTTATTTATTGTGAGTGAATGAGACTTTGAATTATACAGTATCTGTAAAGCTATTCTGAAAGTTATGATATGTAATTTCTTTTAAATAATTTACATCCTCATCTCTTTTAATGTGCTCCCTATACTAAATTCAAATATATCACAAATTTGCAGGAATTAGCATTTTTTTTATTTTACATAGTAGCATACTATATCAGGAATGATCGTAACCTTATTTAAAAAAATCCTGCAAATTACACCACTAGTAAATGTCTGAACATAATATAAAATATGTACATTTATACATGCTAAGACATATTTTTTTAAAAAAATTATCTAAACCAAAAGTAATAAAAAAAATTATTAAAAAAAATCTGTGTTGCTGTATAATTTCGCAGAGCAACTTATCTTTTCATTTTATCAACATTTTTTTTTAAAGTTTTGTTTGTACTTTTTGATGAGGATGTTAAAACTCTAGAAATTGCTATGTTTCATTATTTGTTTTGTTAATAATTGAAAGTTCAGTATGATCAACAAGACATTTTGATGTAGGCAATGCTTTTTCACTTTAACCTTCAAGCATTAGATGTGCAACTGAAGTAAGCATATTAAGAAGTGTGAGTGATGAAGAACTGCTAGTAGAAAGATAATGGTTAATTAATGTTGGTTAAAATTATCAGCTATGCAATAAATTATCTCTAAAATATTTATCATAGGTAAAATCCCTCTCAGTAGGGTTTTCAGAGACTAAAATATTCAAAGGCATTTTTGTTTAAAGGCAATAAATAATATTTTAGTCTGCAGACCATTTAAATTAACAATAGTCAAACATATTTTTTTTATTTCCTGTGGTTTAATATCATACACATAATCAATCTTAGAATGATATATCTGCACAAAAATTAAATTTGAGAAATATAATCAAAGCAGAAATTCTATATTTTAGAAAATAAAAAAAATACAGATTTCTAGATCATAACCACCTCAGTTAAATATTAAGCATGATTTTAAATCTTCAAGGGCCCTATATTTTGATCTTATAGATTCGTGGTAGAAAAAATTAGCTTTTAAAAGTAAATGAAGCAAATTTTTTTTTCTTTAATTATAGCTCTGAAATCGTAAGGACACTTCGTTCATGTATGTTTATGAATTGACAAATGTTATGACATTTATGAATGCTACGACATTCAAACACATTTAGTTTAACAACTTAAAAATATAAAGACTGAATGTAACTCACCAGATGCAAACAAGCAAAAAAGTATCTGCAGGTTTCCCAGTGTTCTTTGCCTTCACAAAATTCAGCAAAAGAAATCATATTCTTATTGTTATCTGTAAAGTACTTTATTATTCGATTGCCATAGACATGGACTTCAAAGGGTTCTCTTTCACTCTAGAGAAGAATTTTAACAAAAATTAAAACATATTCAACCCCAGTTTCACATTTTGATCAAAATTATAAAACAGCAATTCATATCAGCAAATAAACCACAAATCTATAAATAAAGAAATTAATAAAAAACTTTCAGTAAAAGATTCATTTTAAAATTGTATACACACCAGAATACTAAAATTTTAGATACATGGAAATGAAACAATACAATATCTCCACTAATCATAAAGCAGGATGTGTGTGTCAGCACTCTAAAGGGAAGACTACTGGACGTAGAGCTAGGGAATTTGGCACAAACATACTTTGGAGGATGGAGATGCACCTCGGAGCCATTTTTTTAATAAAAATTTTAATTAATTAAAAACTAAGTAAAATTTTGATGTTTTTCCCTTAATAACTTCCGAAAATAATACAGCACATAAAAATCATTTTTACACCATCTGAAAGTGAAAAAAAGAAATCTTTTCAACGATATCTCTTAAGTTGCCGTACGATTTTTTTCATGGATTTTAATAAATTTTTTAAAATATTTTTTGGCATAATTTACAACAATACTTTTCATTGTTGCAACACAACTCAAACCATTTTCGTTGTTTAAACAAATATTTAATTGTGTATTTCTCTTTCACTGCTGTAATCTGAGAAAATATCCTAATACATTTTGCTTTCATATTTTATATCATCAAAATTTTTGTGAAATCTATAAACAAAGTTAGAGATATTACTTTGCTTATATTAAGAAACATAAGCTGAAAGGTTATGGTTGCTATGTTTTTATTCTTTTTTCAACATGATTTAATCAAGCTAACAAGCCGCTGTCATAAAATGTGCTGCATCATTTTAATGTTGAAATCAAATGCATATTTTACAAGAGGAATAAGAAAGTGAAGATAATGCCAACAACGTGGAATTAGGGTTACAGGGCATGGTCAGTTATTTGATTTTATTAGAGACATTTATATAGACAATGAACAGAACAGGTAAAAGGCCATTCACTACCATAATCTGAAGTTTAAAATTATGTTGCTAAAGCAGCCATGAATACATAATGATACAAGATTCGACTGAAATCATATTCCTGGCAAACAAGCAGGTCGCTGAAGGCGAATAGTAATGCAATAAGTTAATAGAATGAACTAAGATCCACAGCTAGGCAAATGTTTTATTATTACAACATCCCTTCTATAAATTACTATATACAACTGTGTCAACCATCACTGAACATTTTAGCTAAAAGTTTGTAATTCTAATTCTTGTATATAGTTGTATCGCATCACATTATCAATGTTTGCTATTCGTTATTATAATGATATTAAAGTCTTTATTTTTGTAAAGACAATGTTATCAATCTAACAATACCTTTCACTACAACTAAGAACACATTCCAAACACTATACAACAAAAGAATCATAAAATTTGGTTAATTGATACAAATAATGCAAAACATTCAGCATATTATTTATGCATATATATGTAATAAATCCTTTTTATTCGCAATTTTCAAAATATAATTATTATAACTTCCACTTCCTCAGCTTACTCCTCTATTCCTAGTGAGCTCTTCAATATAGTGAACCAGCAATTTCTTATCTATTGCAGTTCTATTTGTTGGTATTCCTTATTTCAAAGAATTCCCTTCAAAAATTTGATAAAATCTTTCTGCATGCCACATTCACCAGTGATATGCAAAGATTCATGCATAACATTTCCAAAGTGGACAAGGACCGGAATCATCTAAATTCTTACTAAAACATTTAATCAAATATCTTTTAATTTCAAACATCATGTGAACACTAAAATAAAAGACTTTTCATGTTTTTTTTTGGAATAACTGCAATTCTCTTCGAGAAATGACCACACCAATTACATCAAATATATTTCCTTAGAGAATAATAGAAAAATTTGAGGGATTAAGAAAACCCTTAGATATTTTAATGTGCTTTATATTATTTAAAAATTTTGAATAAAAGTACAGATAATTTTCCACTACACTATTTTCAAGATTTAAAATTAAGATGGTAGATTTCAATATTATCTTAGTATAAAAAATATGTGTCACAATTCTAAGTGAACAATCATTTGAGGAAATCTTTTGAACAATACAAACACAGGTATTTAGAGATTAGAAAATGAACTTTTGTTAAATAAGAAAACAGTTTTAGAAAATAAAAACTTGCCAAATGAATTAAGACAATTCATTAAAATATACAAATGCTTAACCAAAGTAATGTTTTTATAGAAACTTACATTTTTCAATAAGCCAGGCATATTTCAACAGTGATCAGAGATCCTCTCCAGAGTGTTATAAATCTGCAAAGAAGATTAAATATTTATTTCATTATTTATAACTTGACTCAACAAGGAAAATAACGAAAATTTACTTAAACTCAGCACTTTCATAAAGTGTTCTATATTAGCTACATGGTGCAAATAACAAAATACAGAAATATATGATGATGGATTACAACACGTGATGAGATAATTTAATTAAAACTTTCCGAAATAATAATGCTTATGTTGCCACTGCATCAAGAGTACTTTTGCTACAATCCTATCAGGTCATCAATTTTTAACAGTTGTCTATGACATAATGATTGATATAAACCAGGACTTTTTAAACTGTGGATCACAACTCTAACTTGGGTCACACAAAAAAGTAATAAGCTGCAAACTTTCTCGCAAGTACTTTTTCTTTCAGACTCCTATATATTTGTCAGTGAAACTAGCTACAAATAAAATGACTAACAAAATGTTATTAAAGTTTTTAAATTATTATATTAATTTAATTTGGTTTTAGTAATAATTAATATTTCATTTTCGTATTATAGTAGACTCTACTATCTGATCTAACCAAAAAAATATAATTTTTTTTGTCGTAAAATGAGAAATAATTTACTTTGCCAAGTCTATGCAAGCAAGTGACCTGCAACATTCCTCCTATGTGTCATGTGCAGAAGTTGAGACAGGCAAAGTTTGGTTCTTTCATTTTAGGTCTGCCTTTTCGAATTAGTGTCATCATTTATCACTGAATTATAAATAGAGTTAAAATAATTTTTGTAAGAATTAAGCTGCAACTTGACATTAATATTTTGTTTATTTTAAAAGTATATAAGCATGCAGTAGAGTATATATAATTTTAGGTTTCTTGCAAATGCCTTTCTTGAAATGAATACAGTATTTTTATTTTTCCTTTTTCTTTAATACATTACCAAAACTTTCTTCTATACTAACAAGTCAGAAAATACGAATAAGAGAAGGTGTTTGAATTTTTTTTTTCAGCCCCTCGGTTAGAAACACGAATTTTTGTTACGCCGTTAGCGAGCAGGGGTAGACACATGTTACCCATTTTCTCTTCCTTCTTTCTACAAATGTTTTCTTCTCAGAAAAAAAAACATATCAGCTACAAATTAAAGAATAAACATCTAAGAAATGAAAAAAAGAGGAAAAATAATTTTAGATGACTATTTTTATAGAGATTATAAAAACATTATAAAAAATCACAACATTTTACATATCTTCTTATAAATGCTTACTACAGGCTCAATCACAACCATTTTTACTGTATTTTTGGTTAGGTTTGTCCCCATTTCTTCCACAATATTTGCATTTACCTTTATTACTCATTCACTTTGTTTTTTGGTCCCGTACCATTGATTCCTAACATAAGATTTTCTGTTCTTTTAATTCCATCAGAAGGTGGGCATTGAGCAACTCTTCATAAAATTTGAAGTATAATAAATATGAAACTGAAATTTTTGATGACATCAAGTCCTTTCATATCCTTATTGATATTGTGTTTGAAAATTACAAAAGCTTTAATAGTAGACTTGTTTCAAAGATTGGAGAAAAGAACCATAATTCAATGACAAGGATTTCTTGAGACAACATTTCTCTAACATAGCTGATCTAGAATATCAACTACTTTTGTCATGTAATAAAATGCAACAATTTTAGTGTTTTTTTTTTTTTTTTGTCACTGTCAACTACCCTGCTATCAATAGAAACAGAAAAGTTCATGATAAATAATTAAGACACAAACATAGCTTATGACTTTACTTCTTGCCTTTTAAATGGCAAAAATTCTTTGAATAATTCCCGTATATTTAAATGAATTGCATCTACAAAAATTAGTTTAGATCCCTGTTAAAAGCTTTTGGGCAAATTCAGAGCTAGAAAACCAATTAACCATTGCTAATCTCTAGTTCTACTATTTTTTTAGAATGAAATTCAATAAATATTTAGAAAATTAAATATTAAACAAAGCAAAGTGCCAGAATTTCACACAGGAAGCATAATAATTCTTTAAGAAAGTAAGCAATATTACAGAACCAGTGAAAGAAGAATGACCAACCGCAAATTCCTATTACACATTTAGGTGCATGGGGTGCACCTGTGCCCCATGTGTTTTTTTGCTCTCTTATCCAGGGTTCGTACACATTTCCTTAAATGAAAAGCAAGGACTATCAAGGACTTTTAAGGACTAAAAAAACAAAAAAATAAGGCCCTCTAAATTGAATAAACTTAACGAATTGTTGCACGCATTTTTAAATAAAATGTCTCATTTCTGCAAATTCAACCTAATAGATGATAAATTATAATATAAAACATAGAAGATACATTACAAATTTAACACAACAAAACTCCTAAAAATATGAGTTAATAAATTGATGAAAAAAAACCATGAAACTGGTAATCAAATTAAATATCTTTTAATTCAAAAATTTTTTCATTCAATTTTACATCCAAGGTATTTATTTTAATTTCTTTTCCAGAAATTGTTTTTCTTAGTTCATGCGATTGAATAAATAAATTTATGTCCTTTGACTTTGCAGCCTCATTAGCTAAATCATTTGCTTTCTCATTTGTTTGGTGCATGTCAGTTTGGAGGAACATTTTCTTTTGTTTTAAAAAACCTATTTCCTCCTCTAGAGCTTTTCGTTTCAGTTGTTTTGTTTCAGTCCTTTCTTTGGATCTTTCACTTTCTAAATACTGCATGTATTTTGCTCTAGCTGAGGTGGCAGCCATCCTCATTTCTTTAGTAATTTTTAAGTCATAAATAGCCCAGACAGCTTAATAAATTCATGATTTACACGCCGGAAAATATATGAAGCATCTTTTAAATTTTCGATTTCCAGGGCCTTGTTCACCGAAAAACCTCATTGTCCATGTGACAGTATTAATACCATTTTGATACTCTTCCAAACTTTTTCATAATGATTATTGCTAAAATAAGTTTGTAAAAAATTATCAAGGGAATCACTCTTTGGATTGAAAGAAGTAAATTCAAATGAATTTGGCTTTACAATATTTAACAGAAAATCTGCTTAGAGAAACAAAATTTCGTCGCAATCTTTTCCCAAAATACGTTTATTTTGCGACAATACAATCAATACCTTTTTCATTTTTTCCTGTATTTTTGGGACATCCAGCCATTACTCGTGGATCAATGCAAATCGCAGGTCTTACTAGTGCGTAATTCACAGGACATTTCTGCATGAAATGTTTTATCATTGTTATGATGTTTTTCCGACTATCCTGTCTGAGTGTGAAAACATCCTTGTCTGCTAATTCCTTACTTTTTTATCTTTTTTTTTTATTAGTTGCTCTGCAGCAAATCCTAAATACACTTTTATTATTATACAAGTTTATGGAAATTCAACTTCAGTGACCCAAAGTCTCAGGTTTCTCAATTCTTTCATTCTCTGGTTTCAAAATTTTGAATGCAATCATTAACAAGTTTTAAAAACATCACTGGCAAAAAATGGAAGTAAAGGTTTATCACTTTGATACTGTTCTAAAAATGGTAACAGCACTTTTGACAATCATTCCTATGGAACCATGGACCAATAAAGACCATTTGTAACTTCTCCCTTATTTCTCAAAGTGTATGCGATGGATATGGATTCGTAGAATGCGAGTAGTGTCGTCCCCATCCCATTCCGCGAGAGCCACGTCGACCGAGAAGGAGGAATTAGAAAAACGATAAACGGAGAAATTTTAAATTTTCTAATAATGGCAGCGTAAAAAATAAGGACTTTTTAAAAATGGGGCATAAAAATAAGGATTTGTAAGGACTAAATGTAAAAGTAAGGACTTTTAAGGACGCGTACGAACCCTGTTATCTCCTGTGCACTCACCTTTTGAACATGAATGACCGTGCGATATCATTCCCGAGTATTTCAAGGACAGGTACTTAAAGTTTGATCTCCAAGCAATGAATGAAATTGAAAGTACAGCATTTTGAAAACTAATGCGAGACACCTGTACCTGCATGACTAATGGAGAGTTAATTGTATGGGTGGTGTATGAAGTGAATATCTGTAGAACTTTGACTCTTTTGACATCTAGCCTGCTCTTCTTCAAAATTAGGCCATATAATTGGGAGGCTATTCATTATTCAACTCTATGGTTACAGAAAATGGTTAACATGGAGTTTAGGGTGCGCACTCACTTCGTTTCCCTTAAGCTCGGCAATTGTTTGTCGCCAAGTGAGAGAGTGCCAGAACATTTGTTTTGGATGCGAGTTCAAGATTTTTTCGGCATTGTTTGCACATGCACCAACAGTTATTTGTTTACCGGTCTACAGCACATGCCCTTAATTTCGCCTCATTTCCATTGGTCCACTGTCTGCTCTCTTTGATTTGATTGGTTGGCATACAAATTTGAATAATACTTCATTCGGAATTCTTGATAATTTATGAAATGATTTTTCCATAACCGTTCTCTTCTGAAGATTTTTGTTCATTTAACCACTTAACAGTCTCTTTTTTCTGACATATTGTGTCAAAAAACAAGCATATTTTTAAAAATCAATTTTATTTTAAAATCGATTTTATAAACTCAAATCAACAGTCAAAACTATTATACGTGTTGAATTTATGAAATTATTATAATTTTTATTTACAATGAAAAAATTGCATTTTTACTTAAAGTTGGCTTTTTTCCGGTGAATTAAGCAAACTGGGAAAAACACTTTACAAAAATGGATGTTAAAAAAAGAGAATTCATCATTATACTTACATCTAATATCTTTTAAAATTCAG
>BGPR01003856.1:47411-97575 GCA_013235015.1 Araneus ventricosus
CGTCAAAAGAAACAGAATTTGCAGCAAGCTGTACGATAAACAGATTGATTGAAAACAAAATTCGCAACTTTCCCGCGTAAAAGAAAAACAGTAAAAAATAAACTAGAAACCAGATTTGCAATCAGATCTTTACTGGACTACTAGAGCCATCTGTTAGAAGCATTGCAAACTAATCAAGCAAAAAGATCGGGAGAATCAGAGGATTAGAGCAGAAAAATACGTTGCCCGAGCGGCGTTCGGGCAAAACAGGAAAGTCCCACTTCCAAGCGCCGTTCGGGCAAAACTGGGAAGTGGTTAATTTGCTGATTCTCTTTCTCTGTGTTGCTGATTATGGATTCCAAATATCGAACAAGGAATGTTTTTTCTAGAAACAATAGTTCTCTCACTACATTTCGTCTTCAGATGTTGTGTTTTTCCTGTGTGTTTCATTTCTCAATGAAAAAGCGAAGCCATGAGAGGGCCCGCTTTGCTAAAAGCGAAGCTGCTGAAGTTTTTTCCAAGTTAAAAAAATTTGCCCGGTACACATTTGCAATACCAAAGGCATTGCATGCTCAATCTCTCATTTTGAGATGCCGTAGGCATGGAATGCACAGGAGACCTAGATAAAAAACTCACTGTGCATCCTAAATAGTGTTTGGCGATGGCAAATAAAATTGCGCCAAAGAAAATTGGCGAGAAAATAGTAGGCAGCCTAAACCCCAGGTTTATCCAGAAAATTTTAAAATGTGCTAGGAAGATAAAAGATATATAAAATAATAAATGTAATCACTTTTGACTATTTAATATTTGTCTTTTTCACTTTTTTTCATCAAAATAAAATTGCTATTAATACTGACTTACTCCTAGAAACAAAAATGCAAACAAAGTAGAATTCAAATAAACAATTCAGAACAATTTTAATACTAAATTTTTAGTAGATAAACAAATACTAAAAGTAAAATGATGAAATCGATATAAGCAAAAAAAAAAT
Organism: Araneus ventricosus; assembly: GCA_013235015.1. NCBI lineage: Eukaryota > Metazoa > Arthropoda > Arachnida > Araneae > Araneidae > Araneus > Araneus ventricosus. Next base: position 48,382 of record BGPR01003856.1, read on the forward strand.
TTTTTTTTAGTAAGATTTAAGAACATGGCGCAGTTTTGCCATCAATCTCGTGATAATCACATCACTCATTAAAAAACTCACGAAAAGGAAAGGTTTCAGGATTACCTCATTTAGCAAATAATTACCTAAAAGAAATTCCATTCTGGCAACCACACCATATTCTTAAGTCCATCATTTTTTCCATACCAGTTATTAATGCACAAGCAATAAAAAATCAAGTTAGTATATTTTCTTAAGAGTACCATTTCTCAAATATGAACAGTAAAAATTAGTAATATATTACTATTGTAACAAAATCTTAAAAATTATCAAAATAGATGTTTATGCTCATACTAAGCCAGTATATAACTAATAGCATGATGTTTGAATTTTGATGATGAACAAAGGAAACTAGCAAATCCAGAAAAAAAAACCCACCTACTTCTCAAAATAAACTTAGTACCAGATGCCTAAATAAGACTTAATCCATGTACATACATGACAAAATGATAAGAATTACAATGCTTAACCCTTTGCAGGTAGGTATGGCATATAATGCTTGCCACAGTTCACCGATCTCGAGGTGTAGGAAATCCAGTAAATGAAGAGGATAGCAGCTAAAATTCTGCCACAAATGTGTATAATATCTATCCATTCAAATCCCTAATTTTGTTACATTATAAAAATTAAGTTTTATATAATTAAATAAGCACAGAGTTGGAAAAATGGGATGGCGTATAAAGTGCGCCAAAGTAATCCGAGTGTTCTAAAAAGTTACCTGTCCACAAAGGGTTAAAGATATGCTTTCTTTCAATTTATTCTGCTGTCATGCAATGATTTTCAAGCTTTCAAACAACTTCTTCTGCTGTCATATAATGATTTTCAAATAATCAAACGATTTTACAATGGCGCAATTATACTGAATGCATCTACGTATCCCTTCATGTGAAGTACTTACGCGAATATAGAAATAAGCAGAGAAAATCAAATGCAGACAAGAATGCACAGTTTATGCAATATAGAGCTGTTTCAGAAATTTTTGTTCATGGCTGATTCATTTGATTAAGAACTTGTTGTTCAGAACTGGGAGAAATAGCTTATTAGCCTTACTGCACATGTGACACCAAATACTGAATATTAAATTCCAAATAATCTAATAATAATGTAGAATTAAGCATCCCACAAATACCACTTAATTATAATTCTAAACATTTCATTGGCCTGTAAAAGTGAGAAACCATATTTTAAGTTTCGGATAAATAATCATATAAACATATTTAAAAACTTATTAAGTTATAATACCGATAACAAATATAAAATCTTTCATTGTTTCGACACTGATTTATTGATTTTTTTAAATATATTTCCTGGATTTTATTGTTGTGGGCTTAAGTCCGAATGTTAGGAAACAGACGCCGGCAAGTGTTAAATTCGATGAGTAACACAAAGTTTTACATAAAAGCGATATGACAATATGTCAATTTGTATACTAATTATTTCTACGAAAGTATAAATAAAAATACTGTGTTTGTAAACAATCTGAAAATAAAAGCAAAATTCTACAACATTAGGCTTAAGATTTCTGTTTAAATTTTATTTTGAAGCAATTAAATTAGAAATCAGACGCAGAAAAAAAGCAGACCACAGATAAAAAAATGATTAAAAACTTTGTTAGTAATAATGTAGAGACAAAAATTTCATCACATAATTGCTTCAATAAAAAAAAAAAATTATTACTTTTCATAAAAGAGAACCAATCAATTCCGTTGCCAGATTAGAAAGCACAAACCAAAGCGAGATAATGTTGTGGAGATATTATGGGAATAATGATTTTTGTAAAATTTATATCAAATGTATTAAATCACTACCATGAATTACTTAAGGAGGACAAATATCTATTTAAAGATGGAGAGTTTATTTATACATTAAATAAATTGCTTTTTTCAAATAAAAAGAATGTTAAATTTAAAAAATCTCACCTGATTCAAAACATTCGCATTGCTTAAAAGCTAAATACATTCCATCCTGATTCATACCACTTGCTGACCCATTTTTTTCCTTCTCTCTTTTTATCTGTAATTAAGACCTTGCTTAAACTGAAGTGAACTAAAATATGTAAACAAGAAATTGAAAGTGCCATGACCCAAACTTCCGCTAGTGTCTACCCATGCAGCAAATATCAACAAAACATTTGATTTCTGTTTACAGTCGAGATAGTGACTTTCTGAATGATTTGAACCGGAGCACTACTTATGAAATTTTAACAGTGTGTTGTGTAGTTAAGAGTCTGAATATGTGGACTGAAAAAATCTTTTCAAAAGTAGATACAAGATGGATTTTCGATAAAAAATTTCTCCATAAAATTCTTTGTACTTAAATTGGTTTATTGGAGCGATTTCATTTTTAATTAACCTTTATAATTAGTTCTCGAAAATACTGCATATTCGAACTAACAATGTAAATATATGTGAATTAAAATCACCGTAAAATAATTTCATAGTAATATGGGCTATTATGTGCTGCCAAGTAGCAAGCTCTAGAAGTCATCTTAATGCCCTATTAGTTTGCCTTACATTTATATATCAGTAAAATTTCACGATTTCTCATTTTATAAACTTCAGCAAATATGGAAGAAGTTTGATTACGTGTCCACTTGAATATAAGTTTGCGATAAAATGAAAGCAATCATGAAAGTGTAAGGAAATCTAAAATTGTGAAGACTTGGAAGTTTGTCTTTGTTTCCATTCTAATAAATTTCTGTATGATTTAATATTTTAGGACATAGTTATGTGATAAATGACATACATAAAACTGACCAGATAAAAAAAGTGATAGTTGATCCTGAAAATGTTTAAATTACAGAGACAGATTAATTTTTGAATGAGAAAGGAATTGAATCTTTGTGAGAACATTGAATCAGGCATAATTCTACAAGTACCTAAACATCAACCAAGAAGAGAAAGGCACAAATGCATTTACTCATGACAAAAAGTGAAAGTTTGATTTCCTATAATTAGTACATAAATTAAAATTTTGGTTTGTTTTAAAAGTTTTGCTTTTACAGCAATTCTTAAATTATTTTGTACTTTATAATGGCTAAATTTAAGAGAAAGATGATTTCTTTAGAAACAAAAATTCAAATATTAGATAGATTAAAATGTGGAGAAGGCTCAAGCTCAGTAGCTAAGCATTTTGATTTAAATGAAGCAACAGTCAGAACTATAAAAAAGAATGAAGAAAAAATTAGAGCATGTGTGGCAGCTGGTTCTCCCTTAAGTATGAAGCGAACTTCTTATGCCAGAGATACTACAATGGAGTTAATGGAAAAAGCATTAATTCTCTGGGTAGAAGATAATATACAAAAGAAAATGCCTATAGATGGTAATGCTATAAGACATAAAGCAGTTAATATTTTTAATAGTATCAAAGCTAAGCAGTCATCTAGTTCAAATAAAACTATTGAGTTCTCAGGAAGCAAAGGATGGTTTGAGAAGTTTAAAAAGAGGTTTTCCTTAAATAATGTTAAAATGAGAGGAGAGGTGGCTTCAACTGATGAAAAGGCAGATAAAGAATGTCCTAAAAAACTGCACAAAATAACAGAAGAAAATATTTATAATCCAGGTCAAGTGTTTGATACAGATAAGACAGACATGTTTGGGAAAAGAATGCCATATATGAAATACCTATCTCAAACTGAAAGATCAGCTGTAGAACTTAATGCTTTGTGCAACAATTCTTCAAGTGATTGTCCGATGAAACCTATGCTTATTAACCATTCCTCTAATGGTTGTGATGCAGTTTTGACTAGACACAACATTCCAATTTTAGAGAATGAATGCTACATTCCAACATTAGAGAATGAATACTCAGAGATTACAAGATTGCAACATCAGGTCAGAGGAGAAGGACTTGATGATACAGCTTCAAATGAACTTGAAGACTCGATGGTTGATACGGAACTTAATGCAGCTGAATTGGTAGAAACAGTCATTGATTCTGTACCCTACAAATTTGAAACTGATAGTCATGAACGAGTTTCTAAACTTACTCTCAGCATTATAGATAAAGGACTTGCCCTGGCTAAGGAGCTGGAAATTTTTTTTGTTGAGAATGATCCCAATATAGAAAGAAGCTTAAAATTTCAAAGAGAACTGCATACTTGCTTAGCTCCATATCATGAAATTTATAAGGAGCTAAGTAAAGATTCAAGACAGTCTTTGATTACAGATTTCTTTAAAAAAGTTCCTGCCATTTCTAAGCAAAATGAAGTAGAAAAGAATTCAGAATATGAACAAATTAGTAACAGTAGAAGTAAGTATCCCACCAAGATAGAAAAGGGCATATTATTAACTAGTGAAGATGAAATAAAATGAGAGTATATTTAATGTTTATATTGATATTATTATTGTTATATATGTTATGAATTAAATGGATATTTTCTTAAAAGAAAGTTCTTTAGTTAAAAAGAAATGTTCATAGTATTGCTTCATGTGGATTTATTAAATTTATTGCATATCTGTTTCCCAAGGAAAATATGTATATGATTTTGGTTAACACTTTATTTTTGAGGAATCAATCTTCTGTGCAAATTGGGGGTTGAGTGTTTTCATTGGTTGTCAAGATAGAATTAAAATGACCTCAGTTGTTAAATCAAATCCTCAAAATTCAGTATATTATTTAAATATATTCTACAGTACTAAGTGAAATATTTTTAGGAAAAAAAAGGAGGGAAAATTTTGAAATAAAATTTTTAAAGCTGTTCATTTTTATTGTAAGACTTTTAACAAAAGATGAATCTTAATATTTCAGTAAGGCCACTTTTTAAGTAGGTAAATATAATCAAAATTTGATTTGTCATCAGAAAAATCTTGCAGGGATAACTTTACTAATAATTAATACTATTGTTGATACATGAAGACCCTGATCTGTATGGTATTAACTTAAGAAAGATATGAACTACAGTTATAAATATGACATAACACTAATAACCTTCCATTTACAGGGTGCATACTCAAATTTGTAGAAAAAGAGTAAGAACTGTATAAGCACCTTAAGGGGAAAAGTAAGGACTCTCAAAATCTTTAATGCTGATGATCATCTTTTTTTCTTCTTTTAACTAAACAGGATTTAAGTCATAAAATATAGGTACAGGAGAGAAATTTAGTACCTATCCTAGATTAGAATATATTCTCATTAACTTATTACAGGAAAACATTTGTACATTCAGAAAAATAAACCAAAAATACTTATGCAACAAGATTTTGAGGTACAAAATTAGAATGCTAAATCATTAATTTCAATTACTTTTATACATAAAATAGTTCTTGTTCGGAAAATTCATAACATCTTCTTAAAAATAATGAGTTTTTAAGCAGCACCATGATAAAAAAATAAGCACTCTATACAAACTTGGAATAAAAAGTAAGCACTTTTAAGGCCTTCTAAAATGAAAATAAAGAGTAAGCAGTTTTTAAGCACTTTTCATGACCGTACGCACCCCGATTTATGTTTTAAAGTACATCTAAAAATATACAAACATTTATTTATGTGATACTGTGATCACTGCTGCATGTTCTTTACTTTTGTACAGAAGATAATATGATACAGATATATAATATATAGAGAATTTTTATTTAATGTTACATGGTCTTTGTAGCATTAAATAAAATTTTTTAAAAATCAAATGCAACACTCTCGGGCTCTTAAATTTTTCCATTAATATTTTTTAAAAACCTTATTTTGTTAATTTTTACATCCATTTCTATCAAGTTTTCATACAAAAGTATATTTATAGTTTTTGTGGTAGTATACGTATTAGATGCAAAAAGTTTCAAATTAAGATATTAGATTGATGAATTGCTGTTAGGTTAATATAGTTTAATATGTTAGCCAATTGTGGAACTTTATATATAAGGATACTCAATATTAGTAAGAAAACAAAGCCTTTATATACACATGCATTCATTTACATAATAGTATTTGTTAAATGGGAGACAAACCAATTTTCAGGATCATGAAAAATGTATAATACTTTTGTGTAAAAATAATGTACCTTTAAAAAAATCTTTTCCATTATTTTTAAAAATCTGAACAGTTATTAAAGAATATTTTTAATGCTTGGTTTACAAGAAATTCTACCAATTATAAGTTGAATTTAGTTATATTAATGTCAAGTTTTCAAGCAACTTGAGCACTATTGTGAACCATGCTCAGAATGAAACCTCCTTCTCCAAACTTCCGCACCACACCAGCAAGAGGAAATTTGATCCTCTACATCTCATTTAATGTGCAAAAGACCCATGTTAGTTTTACATGTACCAGGCCCACAAACATGGTGAATCTTCAGTGGAATCTGGTTTTGAATCCGTGACCTTAACACTAGATCACCGCTGCCCTCAATTATAAGCTGAGTAAATTGTGGTGCTTTAATTAGCCAATATTTTCAATGTTATTTTCTCTTGTATTATTATTATGATTTGGAGCTTTTAAATAGGTTACAGGATTTGAAGTCAGTCTATAAAAATTGACTCATGATCATCTTTAAAAAAACTAAATTTATAATGCTTTAAACAAGTGTTTTTCAGCTTTTCGTAATTTAAATACGTCAGCTCCATGTCACATCTTTTTATAAATTTAAATAAAAGAATTTCTATTAATTAATGTGCCAATAACTTCATATTTTTAGTACTGCAATTCAAAATGTCGATTCTCCCCCCCAGAAAATATATAGCAAATACAGTCAAATCCCGGTATAATGATCCCTCTGTTGCAACAAATCTTGTCAAATAGTCCCAACTGAACTCCCATGCCACTAATGTATTTTCAAACGCTTGTAACAATCTTCTAAAATGAGGAATTCAGATATAGTGAACCAAAATTTCCTCTTTTCAATCTTAGTTTCAGCTCTTTAACAAAAAATTACTTATTTTCAAACTTTACAGAAATAAATTTAAGTACAATTAATTTCACTGTTTAATTTTTAAGAACAAATATTTCTTTTAATTTATTATTACCCATTACTAATTAAATTTATAGTGTAATTAATATGTTCAACAGAGATATGCATTTAAGGATTATAGGAAATTTTGTGTAGCCACTATTTGAAAAATTGTCTATAGTGAACCCTCGGTTATAGCAAATTTCTGGATCAGTCCGTTGAGGGTTCATTATAACAGGGTTTGACTGTAAAATATATAAATTAAAGATATTCAAAGATTTAACTGCGCAACATCTTTATAACATTACTCATTCATGATTTCTTTGTTCAAAATACAGAACAGCCCAGTTGATATCATGAAATGTTCCAATAAAAATCACTCGATATATAATTAAAATGTTTCTGTAAATGTTAAGAAAATAGTTGAACATAAGTGTTAAAAGTATCAAGTCCTATCTTGATATTACTATACTATTGAGGCTTCCCCCCCCCCCTCTCTTAAGACATTCAAGAAAGGACAACATAGTTATCTGAATGTTCAATGTAGGCAAATGCAATTATTTTTTCATTTAAAGTCTTGCTTTTCCAAATGAATGCCTTCAGATACAGGAACAAAGTATTTTATATGAACAACTAAAAGAAATGCAGTATATATATTTCTCCCATGAGTATTTGATAGTGAAAACATTTTTGCAGAATAATGAAATTTAATATTGAAAGGGAAAGCCAATTAAAACATTTTAAGATATTTTTAATTTGTCTAACTTGCTTCAAAACCTTTTTATTTTGTAAAGCCTTTTAATAGGTGCTTAAGTGCAATAATTTCCCATTTCATACATTATATGAATTCAGGAGCAGCAGACAAAATAAATGGAAAAGAATACACTCAAAAATCCTTATGAACTTTCTTTATTGAAAGATTAAGATCATATTAAAGCTATGCAGGTTTTTCCTAATGTGTTTTCTTGCTAAGTTATGTTTGCAATGTGAAACACTTACTAAACAAAGAGCCATGGTTTGCAGAAAAGTTTTTATTTAAAAAAGAGACTACAAAAATTGTCATAAGCAAATTCAAGTGGCAAGATTCAGAAGTTTGTATGATTAACAGGAACAAAAGCCACTCAAAATGGTATCACAATCATCTTTATAACATTACAATAAAAAAAAAGATAAAATCTATGGCACTGCATGGTAGAGATATTTTGATGACTTAAGACAGTAGTGCACAAACCGTGGGCTGCGACCCCTCCGAGAGTTGCAAAAAATTTTTACACAAGGTGAGGGGGGTCGGAAATAGTTTGCGCACAACCGACTTAAGAGATAAGTCTCAAGTTCTTTAATAATGATTTATGAAGTCAATACATCTGAAATATTTCATTAAAATGGCATTACCTTAAAATGAGTATCAAAATTCATAAGTCTGGAAATTTTTAAAATTGATTCAAATTTGTTTAATTCATATAAAAAACATGCAAGTTATTAATGGTTGCAACTATTTTTATCACAGGTATGCTTTCATGTAGTTGTATTAAAATGTATTAAGTAATAACCATGTTAAACTTTGTCATAAAATCACAATACATCAGGTACAAGACATAATTTCTAGACTAGCAAGACTAGTGTAGATAAAAATACAATATTCCATTAGAATATTAAACTTCCCCTAAAATGAGATTTCCAACATGCACGCTTGTAAAAAAGGAATGCTTAAAAATCTGTGCGTTGAAAATAATCCAAAACATCTTATAATCGCCTCAAATATTTTTTGCCATTAGCAGGTGGCTTCTCAGCTGGAAGATAGGTTGAGGCACAGAAGTGCCAGTTTGTGTAAGGTTTTAAGCAGTTACAACAAAATTCATAACCACAAAATAAACAATTGTATTTTGTTATGACTTGCTTATTTTGGAGCGAGAGATTAGCACAGGAGGGACATTTCATAGGTTTATGTTTCTCATCACTTTTCCCAACCTGAAACCAAAATATTCAATTATAATTCTTTATAATTATATTTATATATATAGTAAACATTTGTTATAAAATTTTTAAAAGTTTGTTTCCAAAGGATAAAAAAGAATATTAGTGATTTAACAAATAGCGATTTGGCTGAATGGAGAATATTCGGTGGTCAAATATCCACTTTTTAAAAGCATTTGAACCGCTCCATGCAAAAGGAAAAAATTGTGCCCCTATGGAACTACAATGTAAGTATTCTATAAAAAAAGTATATGGTGTTTACCTTTTTTAGCAAACGTCCAAAAAATAACAGTGTAACTCGGTATTTGACAAAAATACTTATAATAACTTTTCACTTAAAATACTTTATTTTTAAAAAAGTTAACAGGAATATAATTCAGACAATTTTTTTTTTAATGAACTTTTTGTTCAGAGAATTCTCTAATTCAGAAATATCGAGACTATTACTCGGTTCATACTCAATTCCTAATACAGCGAGGTTTGACAATCTTGTTTGAGATTTTGTTGTTTGGAAAAGCAACGTTTCCCGGATGCAACACTTATTGGAAGAGTTAGTAAAATTCTTAGAGCAATGTTCAAGTTTGGAGGAAAATTCATTTTTGTTATCAATTTCAAAACTTCCAAAGGTCCACCTTTTTGGTGGGTATAAAAAATTGTTAGCATAAAAATTTTTTCTGTGCCTGTTCAACTTCCAGACTTTTAACAATTTTAGAACGGAACTTCGCTGAGAAAGGCGAAAAAATCGATAAAGCATTGAATAACGAAAAATTCTACTTCGGAAATCGAAAAAAATCACTTCGAGGTGTTCCGATTCCTGTCCTAGGTCACCTTCGTGACATATTTCGTACCTGTACGTGCAGCGATTTCCATGCTGTATCGCACACAGACATTGGCTTTTATATATAGAGATTTCTGGAGTAGTGCTTTGAAAGTTTTGTGGTCATTAGTTCATAAAATAAGATTGCTTTGTTTTTTTTTCTAATTAATTCAGAAACTCTGTTGCGATTTATTTTTCTTTTGTTTTGGAAATTTTGCGCCCCTCGATTTTTTTTACTTTGTGCCAGGGCACAAACTAACGGAGTGTTCGTCTGACCCTGCCTGCAAGCACAGTATGTAATGAGAGCCCCTCCCCCCTTCTTTGGAAACTGGTAATTATATAAAACCAAACAAAACAGACAATTTTTCTGAAAATGTTGAAAAATTGTTGTTCATCATAATTTCAGGCTTTTACGATATAAATGATATGCAACATTATTAAATACACTTATTTATTATGCAACTTATAATTGAGTAAATGTTAAGATTTTTTTTACAATAAATGTACTGGAATGTAATTCCACAATATTCTTTGCTAAAGATATTAAAAAAAAAATATTATCCTGAATTTAATCAGCCGAATATATGTTTTGTATTCGACCAAACAGAATGCTCAGCAAAAGGGCCAAATGTTTGTTACATCCCTAGAAATTGCCATTATTCCGAAGCAAGTTTGATTGGCATATTCATATCCAGGGTTCGTACACATTTTCTTAAAAGAAAATCAAGGACTTTTAAGGACTAAAAAAACCAAAAAATAAGAACCTCTAAATTGAATAAACTTAACGAATTGTCGCACGCATTTTTAAATAAAATGTCTCATTTTTGCAAATTCAACCTATTAGATGATAAATTATAATAAGCATAGAAGATATTTAACACAACAAAACTCCTAAAAATATGAGTTAATAAATTGATGAAAAAAAACCCCATGAAACTGGTAATCAAATTAAATATCTTTTAATTCCAAACTTTTTTTCATTCAATTTTACATCCAAGGTATTTATTTTAATTTCTTTTTCAGAAATTGTTTTTCTTAGTTCGTGCGATTGAATAAATAAATTTATGTCCTTTGACTAAATTAATTACAGGAATCTAGATGTGTAATTTTTAACTTAACATAACAATTGAATGTTGAAAAAAAAAATCAAATAGTTACCTCTATAAATGCATCAAAATTAATTTCTTGGATAGTTTTTTTCAACTGAAGCTGCTCCTTTTGAACATTTTCAATGCTTCCCAGTATTCTGAAGTTTGGTGGCCTTTGGAATGGATTAGACAGTTTTTTCTTTTCCATTTCCTAAGATAGAAACATATTAATTAAAGTATCTAAAAAATTATGAATGATGTTCTTTAAAATGTGTGTGTATATATATATATATATACATACATATGAGTGATCACTAATGACATCAGTGATTTTATAACTGCTACCAAGATATGTTATAACATACTTATTAAATCAAAAGATATTAACAAAACTTCATAGAACAAGAAATAAAAATTTTAAGTTAAAATATATCCATTAAAGAAATAATAAACATTTGAAGTTTACACTTATGTAATTTTTCTATTTGAGTTAATGAATATAAAGACATTTTAAAACAGATGAATAAGATATCCAATTTTGAATACCAATTGAAATTTACCACATATTTGAGTTCTTGCAGAAATCTGAAAGTATTTTTAATACCAGAAGATTTATAAAAGAAATGCTGTGAAATTTCAAATGGAATAAAAATCTTAAAACATAAAAAAAATCTAAATCTATCCATTTATAATAATAATAATAATCATTCTGTAATAATAATAATTTTATTCCAAAAGAACACTGCACATTACCTTTCTAAGTTTTTGCCTTTCTATCAAATAAGCCCATCTTGTCATATTTGCACCTTTATCCTCAAGTACTAAATTCCGCCACAATCGGCTCACACAGCTTGCATTTTGCAAATCATAGCCCGAGAGATATGACAAGATATTGGACACAACTGAAGATGCATTCATCTTATGAAGTTGGCTTAGAAAATCTATTTTTGGTTTCTTATCAAGATCTGCTGATATGTGTTCTAGCTTATCTTTCCATGATAAGAGGAACATTTTACTTTCCTCATTCATTTCCTTCATCATTAGATGCTTTTCATAAAGGGCAATGTCTACTGCAGGTGGTTTTAAGCCCGTTCTCTGAAAACGATAAATGAAATATAGATCTAGCATTTCAGATGTTGAAAGGTCAGTGCAATTTTTAGCTCCAGAAAAATTCAACAAATGTTTAAAATATGCTAGACTTTCTTCTTTTGAAATTTCTTTTCTTTGATGTAAATTTTCTATCAGCGGCAATAATGGAATTCCATAGCAATAAGATTTAGGACTACCTGATCTTTCAGGAGTTTCACCACAGAAACCACTATCATTATTGCTCAATTGTTTCAACGGTGGGGTGTTACTGTTTAAAAACCACCATGGAGGTTGCCTATGTGTTTTAGTTTCCACCAAATGCACAGGTTTATCTGAACCTGCATAGCTTCTTGTTGTCCTAGGAGTTTCCTTATTTGAACTGGGATATCTATGTGAAAATGTTGACCATCTTGGAAGTAACAACCTATGTTTTTGTGAAAACTGATGATCTGGTATATTTTCAGAAATGCTTCTTTTACCAAACAAATTCTTCCTTAATAGCAAATAGCTGGATTCTAAATTTTCCCCAGTAGAAGTTTGTGATAAATTTCTAAACTGTGGAGAGTATTCATAAAAGCCACTGTCATGTTGCTCATGAATTGGAGTACTAGTTGTAAATGACCCTATTGAAAACAAGTATTAAAAATTAGTTAATGGATTATATAAATCTGCCAATCATTATTTATAAACTTCAATTAAATTAAAGAAAAACATTTCAAGTACACTATAAGTGGCACTGCAAATGTCCAAGTGGTGGTACTTTTCCCATCATATACATACCACTAGGTGCCATTTTCGTCTTGGAGAATTACTTTTGGAGCACTGCATCACAGCTTGGGTAAGCTTCTTTCCCCATGGTAGCCGAGATGTGCTGTATTTTTATTTTTTAAAAGTGTGTGGTGTAAGTATAATGGAAAAGTATCCAAATGGTATTTGATTTCTTACTAAGGGTATCTAAATCAACAGTTGGAGAGATATGTGGCTTAAATTCATCTAAATAGCAAACATTCATTTTAATGGGATTACAGGTGTAAATCATGTAGCATTAATTTTCATTGTGATGCAAAATAAGATGAATGCTATACCATTCAGATTTATAAGCCACAATATCATGTATCCAATTCTACACAGCCTTAACTTTTTGAAATAATTATGCACTTTAAATAGCTAACTGGTTCATTGAGTACTTCCATTTTGCCTTTTCATTGTGTATTTAATCCTCTGAGCGACTAATAGGTCAGAGTAAGCCGTCTCAAAAATATATCTCTACTTGGCAATGGGTTCCTTTAAGAAATATCCCCCGTCACGCAAGAGGTGTTTGCAAAAGAAACGCCTGAATTCCCCCCCCCTCTCATTGATACTTGCAGGAGGTCTAATTATCCCAGCGGGGAGAGTCTTCCCCCGTTCCTTATCACTAGCAGATCCACTTCCCAGAGCCGGCCGAAGGAGAGTGTGAAAGGTGCGACCGCACAAGGCCCCGCGTTGCTGACTGATTTTGTAAAATGAAAATGATTTCTGTTTTTTCAAATCCAAGGATAAATACATTTGAATATAATTATACAATTTGTGCACATTTTACATCTATCAATCTAAGGCAAGGTTGGGTTCTTTAAAGTTGTGAAAAATTAGAATATCTTACAAGCTGCACATAAACTGTTACAAACTGAGAAACATTGATAGAGAATATAAAAAATAACTAAAAACGAAACAACGTTTAACATGTGTTTGTGTATGAATAGTAGCTATAATTTTATAAACTGGCTATTTTTTATGTTTAGTTAAAAAGGAAACAAATTTTGTTAAGAAAGCTAAGCATTTCACAATTTTGTTAGATTGCACTCCAGGCTTGAGCCATCGAGAACAATTGTTTGTTACTTTAAGATGTAGATGACTCTGAAAGCACATATACAAGCAGGGCTGGTTTAAGTCCTAAACGGGCCTATAGGCAATACAAGGTTCAATTTCTTTCTTACTCAGATTGAAAACCAAATATTTTTCATACAAGTAAATATTAAGACTGACTGAAATTAAAAAGAAGTATATTTAATTTGACGATCACCTTCAGGAGAGTGGTTTCAATTTCTCGGAAATAAAAAAAATTAAAAGTAATTTTTCTTTAATGAGTGGTGAAAAAATTGCAAAACCTTTTTTACACAGTCTAAATAATCTAATATAAAATTTCTAGGGATATTTGGAGCCAGAAAAACGGTAAAACAAACTGGATCACACTGATCTTCTCGCTAAATTAAAAACATGAAAAAGAACCCTATGAATAATGTTCTGAAATTTAAACAATACTTGATTTCAATTTAAATAAGTTCCAGTATACGACTCTTGTAAATTAAATGAAAACACTAAATTACCTTGAAAATAATGCATAAAAATATCATAAGGCATTGGAAGCCTCCAAAGATATTGGGTCCCTAGGCAGTTACCTACTTTACTTATTCGATAATCCGGGCCTGTTTGCAAAAACGATTTGTGTTGAAATGGCAAGACTTGACAGGAAAATGTTATTGACTAAAAATATTGTGAAATATCATTTTGAAAAATATTGTGAATCAGAATTCATACTATCTACTTTTAACAACTGCAAAGAAAATAGTTGAGTAGTTAGTTGAAGGCAACACCTGAATTTAAGAACTGGATGGGAAAAAAAGCAATTTTTCTTTGAAGTAACCAATCAGTCTACTTCACCTGTCAATTATCTATTTTGTAGTCATAATGAATAGTGCCATTTTTTCTTTTGAGAAAAGATCAAAATTTATCATGAGCCAAAAGTGGCATATGAATTTTTATCTAATTAGGATAATATTCACAAACTGTCTGAAGAAGATCTTCTTAAATGTTGCAAAGACTTATATTCAACTTTGTAATGCGATATTGATTTATTGAATAAAATCGAAATTTGTCATCGAGTTTTACCATTCAGGGACTTGGTAATACAACATTTATTTAAAAATAATTTATTTAAACTGTATCCAAATTTTGTGACTGTTCTGAAAAATACATTAACATTACCAATTACAAATGCTACTGCAGAAATATCTTTCTCATGATTAAAAATAATTTTAAAAAAATACTTGTGTTCTAGAATTTGTTAAGAACGATTCAATTTCTTAGCCATGATATATGTCAAATCTGAATGAGCTATAAAATTAAATTGTGATTATATTATCAACGAATTTGCTATAATGAATGTAGGAAAATGAAACAATAGCATATTGTTTGTTATTTTAGCAAGTCGCAGTCCAAATTGTACTTTACGAGTTCATGGAGCAATTATTTTTATTCTTTGAATTGTGAACAGTTCTAAATGTGATTGAAATGTTAACTTTTTAAAAATATTTTAGTTATGTATCATTTTCATGTATTCCTTAATATACCAATTTGTGCAATGTAATAAATAACAAAATGCAATAAATTATTTATTCTGGATAAGAAATTATATCTGGGTTAAAAAATAGGACTAGAAACCAGGGTTGTCGATTTTTTTGATTTTTTTCAAAAAAATCGATTTATTTGATTTAAATCGGATTTTTTTTATTTAAATCAAGATTTTTTTTATTTTAATGATTTTTTTATAAGTACATGTATATATTTAACATTTGTATATTAAACAATGAGCCCTACAGTCATAGAATTATATATATATATAACAACATACCAGTCATTAAGCTGTACTTTCTTTTAAAAAAACAAATTCAAAAAATTTAATTCAAAAATGTAACAACTATTTAAAAAATATTTGTGAACTAAAATATAAAAATAATATACTTTTGAAATATAAGACAATTTTATTAAGGAAAAATATAATAAAAATTGTCATTTCTTGACTATAGATATATTATTATATGTTAGAATATTGGAGAATTTTACACTCAGCTGTTCATTTGTTTCATTACAAACACAAGTTTTGAAGCTTTCTCTAACCCTAATTTGTTTCACCCAAAACATTAAATAAAATTTTTTTAGATAAAAGTTTTAAATTCAGGCTTCGAGGTGCATTGAGTCGCCATCAGAAATACCTGTGTGCCAAATTTCATGACTGTAAGTGTCCTAGATTCGTCTGGACATTGCGCACACGCTCACAAACATTGCCTTTTATAAGTATAGATCATAGTTTAAATTGCGCTATGTAGATGTTTGTATTTCTTTCGGAACATTTATATGCATTACTTAATTATCTTACATTTGAACATTATTGCAATTATAAACAGTATTTAATTTTCTCCAGTATTAAAGTGAAACTCACTGCATTTTACTATGTTCTTTCTTTGTGAATATGATCGTTTCACAATATTTATTTTATTTTATAAAAAAAGGAGCATCTCATACTTTGCATTTTATTGTGTTGCTCATTAGAGATTTATTTAACACTTTCTGCGAAGTGAGCCAGTTAATGGCACACCTAATTTCACTCGCTTCTCAACCGTTAAATTCAACTATAAATGGAAAATAATAGGTTTAGGATAGGGCTAATAGTACTCCTTTTAGAATGTATATAGCAGTCTTATGGAATTTTGTTTCGGAATAGGAATTATTAGGAATAGGAAAATTCCTTGACTCGGAGATAAGAAATTTTTCAGTTCTGGACGTTTAACAATTTTAGCGAAGTAACTCGAAAATTTTGCTCCAATATTCTTGAAGTTTTAATTTATAATTTTCTGTAAGATTCAACAATAATTGTTGAGTGTATCAAGGTGACTGTATCCGAGGGGGTTCTCATGAGGGGGGGGGGGGGACTCGAAAGGGGGCCCACCCCCCTCGGAATGAAGTAAGTTTTTTAAAAAACTTTTTTGTAGATTCTATGTCTAGACAATAAACTAAACCCATTCATGATGTTTTCTCATCATATTTTCAAAAAATTATTGCCTTGCGCCGGTGTTCTCAAAAATAAAGATATGGAAATTACTCTAGTTACATCAATTCAATAAAATATTTTTTATGTTCTATATATTCTTTCTTTAAATATACATTTAAAAACACTTTAAAATCACTATTTGAAGATACATGAACAATTTTATTTCATTAAAGCAGTTTAACTTGATATTTAAAATAAAGTGATTTAAATCAGTGATTTTTTTTTAAAAAATCAGTTGATTTAAATCGCGATTTAAATCAGTGATTTTAATCAACTGATTTAAATCACTGCAACCCTGCTAGAAACCCAGTCAAAACTTATTACATTTTTTTCTAAATGGTCTTTTCTTTGCAAAATAACAGAAATCTGTTACTTATTTCAAATTATGCATGCGATTTCAGGGATAAACACCTTTTCAAGGTGTTATGCAGAATGTTTTCTAAAATTGCTAAGATAATCAATTTAGAGGTTCATTCAGGGCATCTCTTCACAAGCATTTTTTTTTTTTTTTTTTTGAAAAGAAAAGCTTATAAGCATTTCTATGCCATAATAAGAATCTGAGAAAGATTTTCTTCCACAAGTTTCCAAAAAGCTGCATTGAAACTTCCCTACCTTGCTATTCGTTTTAAAGATAAGGAATTCAATTGTTGCCGCAAACGTTCCTTCCTATCACATGCGAGCAAGTCTATTGTAAAGCTTATCACCATGAATCTGTCACTGTCAACCAAGTCATCAATGGAGGGGAAAGCAGAGGCGAGAAAACACGTATTTGCCGCTTACGACTGCAAAATTCAAACCAGGAAAAAGCCTGTTGTTCCCATCTTCAAGGCGACCGAAAGAGAAGAAATAACACGGTTCTATGGAAGTCGGAGTAGATTTGCTTAACGTAGAAAACCGTTTGCGGCTCTCGGAGGATTAAATGTGTAACACTTGACACAAATGCCATAACATCTGTATTCAGTAGGCTTATCGTAACTGTTTGTAATTAAGAGAGTAGGTACTTTCAATGATTTTTCTTTGTCTGATAATTTCCATTATCTGGTACAAATATTGCTATAGGTAAAAAGTTATTAGTTCATATCATTCCAATGTCAAGATTATAAAAATAACCTCCTTTGTGTTTCTACAAGTAGCATATACCTCTTAAAGATTCCAACTTTGACACAGAGTCTGAATAAATCTGGCATTGAAGACTCCAATTTTAATAATGAACCAATTACAAATTTTAAGTGCATATGAATTTAATTTCTCTTATAATTGATAACTAAAGATCTAATGATGAGCAATTAATATAGTGAATTTATGTCTTTTATAAAAGATTATTCCTAAATTTATACTTATAAAAGGAAATGTTTGTGTGTGTGATTAGGGTGTCCAGAAAAATTTATCACACAACATGAAATTCGGTACACAGATAGCCGTAATGGTGACCCAATGCACCTCAAAGCCTAAATTTCAAAATTTAATTGGAAAATTTTTATTTTATAATTTGTGTTGTTTCAGTTGATTTTGCCAGTAGTATCGCTTCCGATTATCATAGAATAACAATCAATACATCTTAAAATAGAACAAACAATTATCATTCTAATGAAATTGTTTTCAACATCTAATGCAATTTTCTAAATCAGAGAATTTTTTTTAAAAAAAGTAAGTTTTCCTGAAAATTTTTAAGAATTAAAACTAAAATTCCCACATCCAACATTCTAATTTTCAGATTTTTTGTGGTAATACCTGGAACACTTCTCTTTAATTTAAAAAAGGATCAAAATATTTTTGATTTTTAATTAATTGTTTTTCTGATGAGTTTAAAGATATCTTTTTCAGATCCTTAGAAATATTTCTTCCAAAGTCGTGAAATGGAGGTACTGCAGAGGGTGAGGGAGAATTGCAGAAGGGTAGTTGGAAATACAAGAAAAGTTGTGCCCCAACAGGCTTGTCACTGAGTATAGCCAAGCATATGAACACAAAATAGTGATATTTTTAGTTATAAAACATCTGCTATTCATGTTGTAAGTTCTTATGTGCACTTTCACTAAAAATTGACAAACAAAACTGAAAAAATAAGTAAATAAAAATATGTTTTCAAGGAGCTATTTACACAATGATGCTTTAAAGTTTAAATTGATAAACCTTCAGGCTGCAAATTTCATCTCTTTCTCTTTATATGTACTTTTCTGATTGATTTTGGGTATGTATATAAATATCATAGAAGTTATGTTTGACTTTATCTTTTTTTGGGTGTATTGATCCATTTGAAATCATTTAAAATTTCAGTTGGTTTTCATTTTCCTTTTTAACATTTCACTTTGTTAATAGAAGTCATTTTTATATATTTTTGAAAAATTAATTTTAAAATTATGATTTATTTGGTAAAATAACTTCAATTTGAAATAATTTCATTGTTGACTTTAATGCAAAATAACTAATGTTACCTATTACTTATTTAAACAGTGTGCAAATATTTTATTTCATTAACTTAAATTAATTATTACTCCATTTTAGGGGACAAGCCAGCTGCTCCTTCTAAGAATAATGAAAACTATTTTTATACAATTTAAATTCTAATAAGCATTGTTTGCAGACACCATATTTTTTAAAATTTATCTTCATTTTTAGTTATTTGTTTTGATTTTTATCCATGCAGGATATCATTGTTTCATAGAAAAAGATAAATAATGAAAATAAGTTTATGTGAGACTTAAAAACTGAATGGTTCTGCTGGAACAAACATTGATATATCTGTTCCCTAAACCGAGTGAAACTTGCATAACTTCAGACACGTGGTAAATGTTGTCATCAACAAATTGCTTGTTTCCTTACATTGTTGTTATATCCCTTTTCATCCTGCAAGAAGCACTGAATTCCAAAATCGTGGCATGCTTAATGTCTATCACAGGGGCGGGGAACCGTTTTGCACTGAAAGGCCTCATTGAATTTCAGCAGTTAGCAAAAGGCCACACGAGCAGAATCTTAAGGGTGAGGGTCAGGTGGGGTAAAGTGGTCATAAAATCCAAATTTTTTAACTCGGGTGGATTATAAATATAAGAATTTGTTAAAATACTTCACATTTTTTGGTTATTTTACATCACATTATTGAAGAACACATTGCATTAAAATTTTGGAAAAAAAATAATTGATTTAAACAATTTTATGACACCTTTTTGTCACGTTCTTATAGTCTTTGTCATGTTCTGAGTAGTATGTGGGGTAAAGTGGTTATAATTAAAAAATAATCATAAAAATGTATTATAAGTAAGCAGAGATTTTTTAATATTTAACAAAACTCAATTTAGTTTCAGCTTTAAAAGAAAATCACTTTATTTGATCAAATTATACATTTTTAATAACCTTGAATCAAAAGTTGTCTAATCAAGAACTTTAAGGATATCTTACTCTTCCATTCCAACGTCGTCATAATTTTCAGGAAAGGTGTAGTAGTCTCAAGTTTAAATATTTTATTGACAGCAAATCTCCTATTTTATCAAAAACCTGTCCAATAAGCTCTTTGATTGACTCCCCCCCCTTCATATTTTGCAAAAATCCTGCAGAAATACTGTGTTAAATGATTCTGTAATTGTGGATTCACTTTTCTGAATGAAAGACACTTTCCGCTTTTTATTAAGTTTGTCTTTGAATGTTTTTAACTGTTTTCCTGCAACTTTCTTTTTTTAGTTGTTTTTTTGCTATTTCTACAGTCAAACCATTATTGCTTTTGTGTTTTTTTTTCCCTTCTTAATCCTATATGCTTTATGTACAGCTGAAACACATGGTTATAGAGTTGCAAGTACAGCTATACCTGAAATTTCGCCATTTTCTAGATTTAAACTATCTGTATGAGATGGTTCTGAATTTCCATTCAAATTGACAGTAGAGACCATGGGTCCATCCAGGTAAAAATTGGGTCCGTTTTACGGCCCCTTCACTAAATTCCACTTTATAAAAACGGACCCTTTTTTTTCAATCTTACTTCCTTTTAAAAGTTTTTGAACGAAGCATTGCATTGCACAAAATATATATACGAGTATTTTTTTTTCCAGTATTATACCAAATTACTGCATATATTTGGTTCAATGAAACACTTTTGATATTAAACGTAAAATATAGAAATATGACTGCTAAAATTGAAGGTTTTACATGATAAATTTTTTCTCACAAAGATGGGCCCCCTAAAAAAAACCTGGATTGACCCCTGGAGACTCAACTATGGTAGGTTGAATATCTGTTTCAGATATTATAGTATGCTTCACTCTTCCTACTTCTTAATAAGAAACAGCCAATGGCCTTTAAAATCATTGATTGTATTTTCGGGAAGAAGACGGTCTATAATATTTTTAAAAAAGGGAAAACACTTAGTAAAATATTTTGGAATCAATGTTCCTGGACCAATTTTTTTACAGATCCTTTTCTAAGCTTTTATTAAAGGGGAAAATACTCCAACATCTAATGGCTGGACATGAGAACATGACTCATGTATAGTGCAAGCACAAAATTATGGTGCAATTATGCATGACCTTTTAACTGTTCCTAAGTCGTGTAACTTTTGTTCTCATCATAAATTAAAAGAATAGGTTTTTGGAAATCTAAAGAAAATTGCATAAAGCCATTACCTTTAGTCCATTTTAGTAATACCTCCTTTAGTCTGTTGCTCATATAAATGAGCACCTTTGTAAATAATGAAAGGTAGCATGACATCATTTGCTGATGCAATAAAAAGTGCATCCCTTTTTTTGAAATTGGTGGATTTCATATATACATTATGCGATGATTTTGACACAAAAATTAGGGTTACCCAGTTTCATATCATTAATTACAATCTGTAGTGTATCTTAAATTATTATTTAACTACCATCTGTCTAAGAAATTAAGCTTAAGTACTTTTAAAACAGTGATGCGTGTTAAGCCTATCCTTATGACCACTTTACCCAATCTTACTTAAATTACTATAAAATAATATCTGTAATTACTTCAGCTTATCTGTTATTGAGGAAGTATTCTTTAGATCTGTATGAAGCTTTCTGCAGTCAATCTAATGAAAACTTAATTAAACAAAAAGTAGTAGAGAAGTTAAATTAGGTATTCCAACTTCAATCTGCTACATAAATAAAGAAAATGAGCGTTTTCTTCTACTAAAGTGTTGCAATTAGTATAATTTTGAATGTTAAACTTAGTTCTTAACTGTTAAAAGCTACAATAAAAAAAATTACATTCATACCAATATTCATTACAAAGTTATAGCAATTTAATTAATGCATGACCATTTTACCCCGCCAGACCCTATTGTTCTGTAATTATTATTATACGACAGACTATTACATATTTCAATGTGAATTGTAAATAACTGGTAAGACTGCATAAGAAACTCAAGAAGGCCATATGCGGCCTTAAGGCTGCAGGTCTCCCCATCCCCGGTCCTTATGGAAAATCTTTCCTTGTATTCTACAATATATTTAATAGCATACTTTTTGTCGCTTTTCAGCAAAACAATGGTTGAAAGATGCTTATCTATGTCAGTTTATTTTCACTGCATGTTTTTTTTCCCTTCATTAATTGCTTTTAATTCTGAAAAAAAAAAAAGTCAAGTTCTATTTTATCTTATTTCTTTAAAAAAGTACTTCTTAAATTTAAAAAATATTTCATCTTGATTATTTTCTTTGTATATTTTAAGGCCCTTCATCATTTTATCACAAAATGTACAAAAACAGTTTCATTCTAATTATGAATTGAATATGTAAAAATTTAACAGAATATCATTCTCAAACAAATAAAAGTGTAATTTTTAAAATAAGATTTTTTCAAAACCTATTTTCCCTAGGTATCCAAACAATTTTACAAGACATTTGGAGAACTTTTTTGACTGACAAAAAGGGATTTAAAATTAAATCCAGAGAAATTGCCATTGTTAATAAGGTAGATCTCCCTCCAGGCAATAATGGATTTTTGTTGGCAATGATGAATTTTTGTTCATTGATAAAACTATGAATGATATTGAATGTTTTCTGTAATGCTTACATTAGTTTTAATTTTGAATATTACATACCTAAATGAGAAAAATACAGCCCTTTCAGTGGAATTAAGTATGCATGTGATGTAATTTTATTATTTTTCAGCAAACTTCACAATTGATTTTGAAATTTAAACATAAGCTACTGTGGGGATGGCTTTTTATGAGTATGTAAAAAGCTGATATAAAGTAAAATTCTTTTATATGTTAAAGCAAGCTACATTATAATAATTTTATG
The DNA here is from genome assembly GCA_013235015.1 of Araneus ventricosus. Classification (NCBI taxonomy): domain Eukaryota; kingdom Metazoa; phylum Arthropoda; class Arachnida; order Araneae; family Araneidae; genus Araneus; species Araneus ventricosus. Next base: position 71,369 of record BGPR01003856.1, read on the forward strand.
ACATGGGCATTTATGCTACTGCAGAACATGAAATACATGCCCTTTAAAATTTATGAGCGAATGTATATATCCTCCCCTTCTCTTTTTCTTGTCCTTTAACTTAAAAGTGAATTCTAATATATCAATCCAAAATGAAAAAATTCACACTGTTCTTAAGAGTTTAACGAACTACAGGTTATTCATATATATCAAAGTAATTAAAATTTACAGAATTTAGCTTTATATGTCAATCCAAAAGATATGCATCAACTCACACTTTTTAAAAATAAATATAAAATTACTTTTATGAAATATTAACTCACAATTAACCCCATTGTAGCTTCAAAAATTTATTTAAAATTCTTAAGTAAGAATGTTTAGGTATTTTGTATCATCTCTGATTTTGAGCAATATCTATTTTAACCCTCAAAGCTTTTAATTAGTTTGATCTAATAGATTTAACACCTTAAAAATTAGTTTATACAAGTGAATAATTGGATATTCATTGCATTTAATCAAGTCTCTGAAATATTAATAATATTTTATCTCTGATAATTTAAGAAATAATACACATAAACATGAATTATATGCTTTTGAACTGAACATGAAAAACTGAAAAATACAGCTCAAATGCTTAGAGGGTTAAACCCTTTCACTAGTTTTTGCCTCTTGCATGAAATAAGCTTTATATATATATATAATTTTAAGGTACCTGTTCCTTTAATCTCAGAAATGTTAAAAACATTTTCTGTCTGAAAAAAAAAATGGCTAACTTGAGATTAAAAGCAGCTATTTTAATGAGTAGTACCCTTTAAATGTTCCAATCATTTTCTAAATTGGCTTTTAAGACTTCAGATAACATCAGAAATAACTCACAGACAAATCAGTTATTTTTTGTGAATCCCACCCAAAATCATGTTTATTTATATTACAGTAATATATATATTATTTTACTTACATAGTGCTGAACAAAAATCATGTTCACAACTTACCTATAAAGTTTATCCCAGCATTTTTCAATTATTTTAAAAGGAATAAATATTTAAGTTTAAAGCAAAATGGTAATTCAATAAAATCTAATTGTACCAGTGCAAGAGAAGTAAAATCTATGCATCAATCTTCATCTATCAATTTTGAAATTGCATAGTTATCCAATTATTGATTAAAATAACAGTCAGACATCTTTTTTCTGTCAGATCTGACTCGTGTATGAACAGCTGCAAATATTGCTGTTCATATTAGCCTTGAATTCAATTATAAGAGCCTTTCCAGTAATTAGTGGTGCAATTTATCTACTTTAGATTGACTATAAATATGATGATTAAAATGTTAGAATTCATGCAACTTATAACTTATAGTCTTAAGAGTTTTTCAAAGACTGCTATTGCACAATTAATTATAATACTAAAGACTCAAATAAATACAAATACATTTTTGGGAAGAAAAGGATTTGCTCACTTTTGAATCTTATATCCATCATTTTCTGGTTTTATTAAAGTTTTAATAAGACTATAAATCAGATATCAGACGAAACTATGATTGATTATTAAAGGTATGTTGCAATCCAATAATATATGAAAATTATGATAATGAATCAGAAAATTATTTCATCTAATTCATATTATTACACACGAGATTCATCAAGCAAGCATAATTTAATTCATGAATATGTAGTACAAGTATACAATCATCGAATACGGTACACCTTAGTTACTTATGTACTAGAGGAATGCACTTGATTTATTTTAGTCCATAATTTTTAATTCAGGACACAATATTAAACGTATTACTTGATCTGAGATTATATTATTTTCTTTACAGACTAAATTATCACTTACCTAAACTAAACGTGGCCATGTGTGTTAGCGGCAATTTGAATATTTCACACTAGGGCTAATTACGCGGTAGCGCGAAAGGTCCAGACACAGATAACATGGAGCATGTGCTAAAATTCAAACTAGCATGTTCAAAATTCCCTCATCGAATCAAACGAACGGTCGAGCGAATGTCAGACACTCTCAACCAATGAAATCGTCCATAATGATGCGCTTATCAGTCTTCTCTCTCTCTCTTTTTTTTTTTTCCCCAAACAGCCGACACGTTTTATTTACCGAGAAAATATTTTACGAAGTAATAAACAAAAAAATATATTGTAACAGTAATTAAAGAAAATTATAAAAATATCTTGAATTTAAATACGCATATTGTTTCAACTAATAAAGCATTACATATATTTTTTAAATTTCCTGAACCACAATTGTAATGTTTTCGGATCTTTCTAGTTCCGTCAGCTGTATGAAGTAATTTTTATTTAAGTTACTATTTCTGAAATGTTACTGTTTCTCAAATGCTCTCAATGGTGGGTTCAAATACCAGATAAAATCTGGACTTCAGGACTGGATATCCTTATGGTCTTTGAATGTTTCTCTTTCCGAAGAACTGAGTGCACTCTCCCATTAATTAGGTCGCAGGACATGGTCAGCTAACTAAGCTAGAAAATGCAAAATTATTATTAAGTAGCGGGGAAACTTGAACATTCAATATAAAGACAGAAAACAGTAAATGTTTATTAAAAATGCACTGTTCTACAACGAACAAACGCAATTAAAATTATAAAACATCAAAATATATTTCAACTGCAGCCAAATTGTGCTGTTCTTCCGACCAATCGGAAAGCGGCAAACTGGTTCGCAGAATATGTTTTGTTTACGTTTGAGTTTGCTGCTTCTTGTTGATTTGTTCAGTAAAAGAACTCTTCAACTTGACTTGACTTGTTGATTTGTATCTAACAAAAACCTAATTTTTATAATTTAAACGAAGGAAATTCCCATAAACTGTCGACAATCAAGCCAGAGATCTTCGTTTCTGTCATTGTTTGGAAGTTAAACTTTCACTCAAATTCAAATGCCACTTTAAAACTATTTCCTATCATCTTTATACAAAGTTGAAGTAAGCTTTCTTTACTGAAAGTAGTTCGAATTATGATGCGAATAAGAACGTGCTTTATTTTATCTACTTGAGTTTGAGTTTGTTTTGTTTTTTATCTACTTGAATGGTATTCAATAAAATTTTGTTCTAAGCTTTTAGTGGCAACAAAACAGATTCTTCCATATTTCTGCAACAAAAATAATCAACAGTGTAGTACTTGCAAAGTATTCATAATTGATATAGTCTTTTATTGTATATTTATTTGTGTCTGAATTCTTCAATAAACAGCATTTTTGTTGAGCTAAATCAAACATAATAATATTTATTCATCCTTAATCGTTATTTTCTCTACAGATTCCACAAAAACTCTCTCTCTCTCTCACTCACACAGCAGAGCTGCGCCTTTTTAGCATCATTCATGGAAGAATAAAATTCCGCCTGCCGTCTTGTCAGGAAACGACTATATTTTTTTGTAGCAAGAACTATGATAGCAGACTTCTATAGCAACTACATCTTTTCCACGAAATTGCAACAATATTTCTTCATCATTTTTTTGCAAAGCTGCTTTAAAAAATAAATTGGAATTTGTTTCACATTGATTCAATTCTTCAATTATCCATTTGGTTATTTTATCTAATATCTGTTTTATCTTTTCGCAAATAATACATATCTTCGGTAGCACATTTTTTATCTTGATGTTATGGGTGTTGTTAAAGCATTGCTTCGCATTTGGCGTTTTGTTGAAGTTTCAACACTTTTGTTCGAGTTTTCTTCCGAGTCTAAACTATCATTGTCTTTTCTATTTTGTTTTCGTTTGATTGCGGCAATTATTCTCCTTTTATCTGTGAATCTCATATAGCATCTGCGATGATAGCTGATACTCTGTTGGGAATTATCTTCCTTGAAAAAAAGCTTTTAATTGTGCCGCTACTTTCGTTTCTTTCTCATCGGTCAAAATCCACTGATCTGTATAAAATTTAATTTTTTCAAGACTTACAACTGAGCAACACTGAAGAGCATCTGCGCAGTCTTCCAGTACGTGCATTTTACATTCCATCCTAGCGAAATACCATTTCATTTTCTATATTAAACTTTTTTAGAATCGCAGAAGTCGAAGCCTCTGAAAAATAAAATGCGCACAAATAAAAAAACGCCGCGCAACGAATGGAATGGAAGTTTCCGTTTAATGGCACAAAAGCCGGTTTCGGCTATGCTGTGGCACACAAAGTTAGAATTTTCCTACGTAAATTTCTCTTCTATGACAACAAATCACACAAATGAATTAAATACGAAAAAGGAAACCAATATCCCGAAGGAAAGAGAATAAATTCGGGTGAGGACTCTCACCCACCAAGTCATTCAAGTCTAAAATAGTGGTTTTAAAAAAGTTTCAACGAGAAGAATTAAAATCAGGGCATTTTGTTAAAATGTGGTCAACAGTTTGAGCTTCATTGCATGATGTACACAAAGGCACTGAATCACCAGAAAGCAGATGGATGTGAGTGTACCATGTATAGTAATTTCGAAGCCGAGTTCATTTAACATCGAACCCACGAATAGGAAAAATCGGTCACAGCACAATTGAATTAAACGAAACAGTTTTTCCGTGTTAACTTCAGAGAAAACTATCCCCCAAAAATATTTTTATACCATCTTAAAGTTCAAACATTTACCTTTTCAATGATACCAATTTTATATCTGTGACATTTCTACTTCCATTTTTATTAATTTTTTCAAAATTTTAAAAATAACTGATTACACGCAGACGATTTTGAAATAAAGCAAATTTAATTCTACTTAGTTGCTAGGCAACGGTGAAATTACTTTACCATTATTTTTCCTGTTTTTTTTCAAATATCGTTTCGCAATGTTTTAAAGAATTCTAAAGCTTATTTAATTACATTAAAATTCGCTGCAGTTAATATCTCCTGTCATCTTTACCTGCATTTTCTACGAAATAATAAATATTTTAATAGAAAATATATAACTTGGAGTATTATGAGTTTCGGATTTGTGTTTTAACGATGCCTAAAAGAAAACATAAGTCAATCACTCAAATTCCAACAAAGGCAAAGACAGCAAAGCTTTTGTAAGCAGAAGAAATAGTTGTTTGACAAAAGCACGCTCCTGAAATATCGTTTACAGACAAGCATTGTATTAATGTAAGTCGTTGTAGCCTTAATCTCTGTAGTTGGGAAGCTGTGTCTTTAATGTTTATTGTACATATTTTTATGCACATGAGGTTTTCAAAACAAGATAAAGGTCACTGTCAATTTTTCGAAGTCCAAAAGTTAAATAAAAAATTAGCAAGATTTTGACTTTTAACCGCGGTATCTTCCGAAAATGTTATCTAACAAAAACTAATTTTACACCATATTTTTTTTTAAATTAGCTTTTTAGGGGCACTAATTTCATTTCTGTACAATTTTTTGCTCTCATTTTAATAAATTTTTCAAAATTAATTTTATACACAATTTGTAACATTTTTTTAGCGTTGATGAACAAAAATGCATATACGAAGAACTGTTGCCAAAAAACTTTAACAAAATTCTGGAAAACACTGAAAGAAAAGTTTAAAAGCAGACAATTCACAATTTATACCATGAAAACTTTTGATTTGGTTTATTTTCATGTTTTTATTATAAAAAGTCCATTAAAACCTTTCTTATACTTCAGTGTTTGTGAAAAAATTTGAAGTACTTATTTAACAAATATTACGGAGGGAATTAGTTTTCGGCGTTTTTTTAAAAATCGTTTGCTTCAATTGATGTTCTCATTTTAATTTAAAAAAGTTTCACACGTTAAAAAGATTTTGTCTATTATAATATTTTATACAAAATATTTTAATCGTGAGCAACGCGGGATATATCAGCTATACACAATATGTATCATTTTTTTTTTATTATTGCAGAATAAGAATGTATACAAAGAACTGTTGTCAGAACACATTAACAGAATTCTGTAAGAATAATATAAGAAAAGTTTTAAAAGCAGACGATTAACACCTTATATCAGGAACAACTACAGATTTGGATTGATTTCATGTTTATATAATAAAAACTAAGTATTTAATTAATTCTCTATTTAATTAAACATGGAGAAAAATAGCCGCATATTTGACTTGGATTGTTTATAGAATCTTTTGGTTCAATTGATATTCTCATTTTAATAAAAAATGTTTCAGACGATAAAATGATTTTGTGTGTAATAATATTTTAAAGAAAAGGAGTTTTTAAATAAAAAATATTAGACATGAAATTAATTTAATCCTTAGCAAGGCCGGGTATATCAGCTAGTTCTGCAAAAAATAAGATGAGGATGATTCAGGCTCCTTAAGGATCTTATATATAATTTTCTTTGAACAAACGTCATACATAAAATTTTTTGAGTATTGTTTTCGGTTTGGAACGCATTATCGTATTTTACAATGATTTCTACGGGAAAAATTGTTTCGCATAACGAGTAAGCTTCTGGAACGAATTATGCTCGTTATGCGAAGTTTCACTGTATCTGAAAACGCCACAGTATAATTGGTAGATTTTTTCTGAAATAGAGAATTTTTTTCTATAATAAATCAACCATTTCTGAGACGGCTAGAAACCAGTATTTCTTGAATATCCTCCAATCGAGAAGTATGAGACAGTATTCACTCTCTCGCACATCTACCAGTCACAAATATGCATATTCAGAGGCTTTCATTCATGGGAGCATAACGAGCTTTGCATAGGAAATGGAAATTCCTGTTATCGAACCATTCTTCTAGGATTCGAATACCTCCGAGCATTAATATAACATACTAGAGCTTAAACAATATCTACAATAGAATACTTTTTACGATTCTTGTTTCACACCAGTTCCGTCTCATAGAAACAAAAAGGTCCAACAAACCAGCAACAACCTATGTATCCGATGCATTAAGTTCAGTTTAGTTTAGTTAAATTAGTGACCTATTTTGAAGCTACATTAGGACTATTTTGGCACGGACCTCTTAATTCTGTACCGTGGACAAATGACGAAGAAGACATCTGAGAGACAATCTCTTTCCTAACTTCCACACCACACCAACGTGATGGTGCTCCCAAAAGATTTTACTTTCACCAGACTAACGTGCACAGCCAAAGTTTATGAAATCGACCTTCCCATCCAAAAGCCAAGAATCTTGCTGTTGGTGACTATCCTTCACTCAGTTTAGACCAGTTTCAATATATTGGTCAAATTTTATGAGGATGACCTTCTTGAAAATGGTGCCTTCATCACCACTGAACAAGTACATGCTAAATATTTGCTATGGAAAAGACAAAGAAGTGAATTTTCCAGACACCAAGTCATCGGTTATCGAAATGTAAAATAAATGTGAAAAAGACATGCTTCCCAACATACACGAGCGTTTTGCAGTAATACCAGTGACAACAGTAACTTCAGTACCTTAAAAAAGATTGAGGACTTATTTGAGAAATATATCAGGGGAAAATAGACTTACCGCTCTGGCACTTATGAATATATATTATAATGTAGACACAAATGTTAATAAAGTGCTCATTAAGTTAGGACAAAAACAGTCGTATGAATATTAACTTATAATTTGCTGCCATTTTCTGACTTATTCAGTTTAATGTCAATGTATTTTGTTGTGTCATTTAATAATAAACAAAATTTGATCCTATTTTCTATATCTGTATCATCATCGTCAGATCTTTAAAATATCGCTTAGACTTTTTTTAGTTTGCTTAAGCACCTGATATATGAATTTATGATGACAGATTAAGAAAACACATTCGTTCACTACAGTAAAATTTGGAGACGTTACAAAAAAAATTTACGTTCTTTAAAATGAAAAAGTTTCACATATACGAACTAATCTAATCTACAGAATTTCAACTTGTATTCCATTTGAAAAAAAAATGAGTTACTGCGAATTTCAATATGAAAATGAACCCTTCCATAAATGAAAATTACATAGGCATATATTCCAAGACGACAGAAAGTTCTGGTTCCAATGCACGATATTCAGTTCCTGCGTAACGAACAGTGTTCGAGCACTTTGACGGAAGTACTTCGTGCTTGCATGAACTAACTGCGAACGGCACTGCATTACTGTTCAATCCATATTTGTAGTCAAATAGAATAAAGTCGTGGACATCACTGTTTTTGTCATTAAAAAATCAAAAGTAAAGCTATACTTTAAAAAATGTTTCAAAGGATTTAAAGGTGTACAGCCTATTTTATAATGTCTATTTGTCATTTTTTGACGTTACATCATCTCTTGAAACCATGTGTTTTCAGCATAAAGAATTCAAGTTTGTGAAAATTATATTACAGAAGGATGCAAGAGTTGCAGACTGATCACGCCAATGTGATAATTTCTTCTGAATTCAGCTGTACAAAAGTAGTCCGTTAACTACTTTTGTTTTACATACCTTTTTCAGTTTGAGCTTAAGTTTCATTGTCCCTGCATCAACGTTTTTCTGTTTTTCGAGATACCACATGGAAATCTTCAAAAAGAAAATTACTGTGGCAGCATCAAAAAAGGACTCATTTCAGTGTACTGCAAGTAGTAAAATTAGGCACAATTTTATATTTGGCTCTTGCGCCATTAAACCGAAATCAACCTACCAACCATTAGTTTAAAAGTGGTAAAATTAAATTATACCACTTTTGCAGGTTTTTGTTAGCAAGTAGAATTCTTTGAAGTTGCGATTGGAAAGATGTTGAACTGAAACCACAAATATAATTTTGCTAATGGCAAAATGTGCCTTCTTTTAAGGTCATGGACTCTCTTTTACTTATAATTCTATTATAGTGACCCAATGCACAATAATTTGTTCATGACAGGAAAGAGGACAACATAATTTAAGTATCCAAGTGGAGTATACTGTTAGAGAGGGATTAAACGGTGGACACAAGAACGCATTTTCGAATATATGAAATACAGTAAAGCACAGTTCATACGTTTCTCATTTATACGTCGTTTCATCACAGTCCCAATTCATTGCAATGATAAAGTACTTCGTTTATACGACGTCTTACCCCGTTCTAAAATGTGAGAATTTCCTCCTATCTAGTATGTGAACTGTGATAAAGATATCATGACTTCGAAATTATTCACAATTGATTCATTAATAGGAGACAAATTGTCAGGTACTAATTTAAGCCATGATGAAGAAGTTATTCCACCTTCCTTCGAAGACGCAATTGACTTCACTGAAAAACTTCGAACTTATTTTCTTTTGTCATAAGAATAGTGAAAAAACATTGAATGAACTTAATTCGATACATAATGCAACACTTAATGCTTACAGTCTATCAGACGACGTTTCAAGATTTTTTAATTAAACGACTATCTGCATATACATAAATCGTATAAGGTTAGTTTATTTAGTATCCCAGATATGCAAGAAAGGTATGAATTTCTCAGGTTTATGAAAGTTTAATTTTAGAATTTAATTATTTATTTCCATATTATGTAGTAAAATAATAGTACAATATTTTAAGAAAATTATTACTTTTTATAGAATTTGAATTAGCAGCATTCATTTTGAAATAATCAAAGCTGTTTATAAAAATTTCGATTATATGTCGTTTCACGTCAGTCCCTTGAAAGACGTATAAACGGTGCTTTACTGTATAGGATAGGGCGAATTTCGAATATAGGATAGGAAGAACATTTAAGAATATAGGAAAAACAAAGGAGAAAAATAATAAGAAAATAATCATCTGGTAAAAATAATGAATGAATAATGATTATTTTTACCTTAGAACTCTTTACCTTCATAACTTTATATGCATCAATTAAGTTGACACATGGATGTTTACGACAAATGTTCATTTTTCTCAAACGCTTATATCACTTACAATTCTTAATATAATCATAACTTTGACTGAATTATTATACGCTGGCAACTAAATAATATTTATATTACAGACTGTTCCCCTATCTTTCTCCTCGTTCCCATTTTTGGAACTTTATTGCATCATTCTTTTACCTGTATTTTGAAATGCATACCACTGATATTTGGCCATTACCAATTTTTTCTTAACAGGTTCATACTTTGATTTTGGCCATCGGGTATAAAAACCGTTTCAATAAGAAAAAAATATCACTTTCATATATTCGATGCATGTATAAAATTATACTTGAACCCTTACCCCTACTTAAGTAGTTTCTGCCAACAATAATTACTTTAAAAGTTAAGGTGCTTAAAAAAGCTAAAAAAATGGTATGAAAAATGATAAAAATTTTCCTTTCCATCCCAAAACCTAGAAAAAAAAACGCTGGGTAGTCGTGAAGTTAATGTTTCCCAATATAGCAATCGCTGCAATTTTAATGTCTTCCCAAATCCATTAAAATGGCAGTTTTGTGTCTCAAAGAATAATGTTCTGAGGATTTGAAATCATAAATATAAATCTCTAATCACCGTCTTCCCGACATGCTCGCTAGCAAGGCCTGCTACAAGTTGGATAAAAACATATGAAGAAAAAGGGCTTACTTTGATTTTTATGACTGCGGTCTGATATCGCGTTGCTGGAGGTGCGGTCGGTTTATGTTCCTCCTAAAAATACTATGTCGTCGTAATCTTTTCAAAAAACATTAAATAGTTTGGGAGTAAGTGTTCTATGACAGAGGACAAGACTTTGTTTCCGATCTATCATTAAAAAGTAAATTACGAAAAAGGAAAGCAAGGAAAAAAAGATGAAATAACCGAGACGAAAGAAAGGATTAAATAATGTTTTACCGATCGTTTGGGATACAAAATGTTTCTTTTGGTGTAGTTTTCTTCGGTGGAAAAATTATTAAAAGACAGTCGGTTAAACGCATACTTTGTCTGTAGGAATTCAATTTTCTGGAGTTAAAATTTTAACTGTATTAAAATTGAAATTATGTCGGTCAAAAGAATAGTTTAAATAGTAGTTCCAGATTACTGCAGTGCTTGTATAGTTCCAGAAACGAAGGCTTTTAAATGACTTGATTATGAAGTTGTAGATGCCTTGTGATCTCGACATTGGGGATAGAAGTCTACAATAGTTTGGGACTCGATTTCATTGAATAAGTGCCGTATGCACAAGAATGGAGTAAGCAAAATCATTTGAGACTCAAGCGCCATCAATAAATGTTACGTAGAAGTTTTCAGTATAGAATATTGACTCAGAAGACATTCTCATCATCACTATCAAAATTATTAAGGTGTCTCCAACAACATTGCGCAATATAAAATGGGATAATAAAAGTAATCATATGATTTCTAATGCTTGGTATGGAATGATCACATTTTTTTTTGTTAATTTAACTCTTGGAGGTTACAAGACAGCTATTAGTTACTGAAAATACAGTTTTGAACTTGATCACATGACGAGGACAATATTTGAGACGGCATTTCTCTTTCTAAAATTTCATGACATGTCTACATCAGGATGCTTTATCCTCCCATAGTTTAATTCTGACTTGCCCCAAGCTGCCTTGAAATATTTTCTGCAGATACAAGATTCAAATCCGAGATCTCCCTGTCATGAAGAATCTATCACCAGGCAACCGTTATTTGAAGTTATGAGTTAAATACATTGAAGTTTATGAAGATTCTTGAAAAAGACTTTAAGTGCAAACAGAAGTTATTTAAAATATAGTCTTGAAAGTTATCGAACTTAGGCAAAAATAAAATCATATTTTCAAAGTCAATGTCAGGAATTTTGATATATATTTGAAGTTTTCGAATAATGACTTGCTATGGGTTTCGTGAGTAAAAATACTTTTAAATCAGGACAAGAATTCAAATTTATATAATTTAATATAAAATAAATACATATCAAAAAATTATTTGATAATTCTTTTATTTAAATACCAGATTTATGCAGATTTGCAGGAAATATTTAGAGGTAATTTGTAACATGCCTAATGTCAAGCTACAAACATCCGCTCTCATCTGTTATGCAATGATCACTGAAATTGCAACCAATTTGTTGAAATAAAATGTGTTGAATGTTTAAGAGACAGGAGAATTGCTTATTGCCCATCACCTTTGGTACTCTCGAAGTTTGTGTATTAAGAAAGATTTTTTATTAAATTAGTAATCAGAATTTTATAATTTAATCTTCTATGCCTATTTTATGTGTTGTTCATAAATAGTTGCTCTATGTTTTTTCAATAACAATTTGAATGCAGAAAAAAGCGTTGAATGAATCACCGAATAATTGAATAAAATTTTTACTGTAACATTTTCTGCTTGGACCATCGGTATTTGTGTTAAGCGGGCAAACCGTTTTACAGAATTATGAAAAATTTTCATTGAGAAAGAATAGTTGAATCATTGGAAATTATTTGTTATTAAATTAACTTCTTACTTCATTTTAATACTAAATTTCAAACTGAAAAATTCTGTAATGAAATAATGCGTTAGTTAAAATCTGTCGATTCAAAGAAAATGAATGCACTGAACAAATGAGAAGTAAAAGAAATTATTTTTCTCAGATATGTAAAATTAACTTCCTATTCACAAAACTTACGTCAGTAATTATACAATTTTTCAACATTTATTGAATACAGAAGAAAAGGTGGTCAACCAGTGGGAGGACTTAAAGTACCTTAAAATGTCCTGGTTAACACGTGAGTGATGGTAGGATTTGCAAGATATCGAATATCTGGCCAGTAGTAGGATTTCTGTTCCAATTCACTGTTAGGGATACATATCTGTCCACTTGAAATGTGGCACTCTTTCCAGCGTCTACAAAATACTTTCGAAATACAGTATCGCCTTTGATGGGCTTTATTAACCATAAGACCCCTTTGCACTGTGTATTATTTTGGTTTATATGGATGGAAGCTTACAACATGAGGGTGGTCCTTAAAAATCAACATTTGAAATTTTTATGGGGAACTAGTATTAGTATTGTCTTTCAGTCTCTTTGATTATTATCCTTCTTATCTTTTGTTTTTGAAAAAAAATCTTACTTGTGAAGAGTTTGTATAGGCAATGTTTAGGATAGGTTCGGTACCGTCGAGGATTGATAGAAAATCGAAAATCGTTTCTGGTGAATATTTGTACTAATTGTTCTGTTTTGTTGATTATTTTTCAGGTATAATCCACCTAAACTTTTCTCTTGGAAAGGTAGAAAAGTTTCTTCTGGGAAGGGAGGAAATAGACTGTAAGGAATTGGACTTTATAGTTGCTGTTGTCTGCGGTAGATGGCGCGGCACAATACTGTTTCGTATAGAGTTCAGTAGGCTGTCGGTCGTCAGTATGGTTGGTTGTGTTTGAGAATGAAGTGTCTGATAGGATTTTTGTGTGGTCATGACTCAAAATAATAAGGATTGTAATGAATAATTTTCTTATCTTTTATGTTAAATGTATTTGTGTGTTGTCTATTTATGTCGTGCTAGTCCTGTGTTTCATTAATAAACTAAATTAAAAAAGAAATATTGCCTAATTTCTCGGCTGCATTTTTATATGACATTACAGTACATTCCCCCTTCTTCTCATCTCCACTACAAGCTCAATTTACAGTCAGCTTTCATGTTGAGACAGGAGAGCGCACGTTATAGTCATACTCCCAGCCTGAACCTGACTCAAGCAGATCAGTTTGTAGTCAACTACTGTACTGAGTGTAGTATACTTTTCTGAAAGAATTTTGGCCATGTTTGATTGTTAACCTATAGTAGAGCTAATCAAAATTTATTTAAGTATTATTATATTGAAATAGTTTGAAACAGTAATATTAAAGTGACACTAATATATTAGTTTACAACACTTGTTACTAATGGCATCAAGTAGCAAACTATCCATTATAACAAGGAAATCTACAAATACTTGGCTTGTTGGTCAAATATCTATATCATTGTGTCAAACAAAGTTGCCTTCTAAAATAGAAGCTCTCAGAGTGTTTACTGGGACAGAAACATTTTAGAAGACATTCTAGGTAGCGAAACTGTTGATCGACTACCAACAATTGTTTCAGGGAAAGGCACTGACCAATTACTTTCAATACGAAAACTTCAATCAGGAACAGGAAAAGAAATAGCTACTACTATTTATGAAACACTAGAATCCTGGGGAATAATTGATCAAGTAAAATGTTTGAGTTTTGATACAACTTCAATAAACACAGGGTTACAAAAAGGAGCATGCGCCCTAATTAAGCAAAACATGAACTGAGAAATGCTGAGATGGCTTGTTGTTATCATGATTTCGAAATCATGTTTGAGACAGTTGTTGTTAAGTCAATTGAGGTTTCAACGGGGCCTAACATACTGATGTTCAAACGATTTAAAAATTCGTCTATCTCAATCGATCTTAGTGATTTTGAGACTGCCATATCTGATGATTCGATTCATGAAAAAGTGATCAACAGTGCATCACGTATCATTGAGTTTGCCGAAAATCAATTTGAGGAGTTCCAGCCTCGATACGACTATACAGAATTTCTAGAACTCACCACCATATTTCCTGGAGTACCTCTCGAAAGAGGAATACGCTTTTGAGCTCAAGGGGGATTACATCATGAATTGAAAATGCATTTTTCTCTCTCAAAATATATTTATTCAGAGATCAATTTAAACTGTACGAACAAGAAGACTGTTATATGAACAACTGGTTTCAAGCCCATCTGCTTGTCTTGCCCCAACAAATGATTTGCAGTTCTTAAAACGCCTAAATGAATATGAAGGCATCAATTGAGGAGCAAACATTAAAACCATGCTTTCTCCTTCAGATACAATTTTTCAGGAAACAGTAAACAAGCTCTGCAGGTAATACTTTTTGATTGAAACCTCAATTTTCTAAGTAGGTTTATAATGGGATAAAACTTGTTTCAGTTGAAAATAATAGTATACAGTTGTACTATTTAATGTTGAGTTCAAAGAAAAATCACTAACTCATTTTTTCTTTTTTTGGCGAAAACACGGTTTGAATGTTTGCTCTTCAATTATGAAATTTCAAAATCTACGATGAACAAGTTTCCTGGACATTTGTTGTATATCTCAGAGGAACTTGTTACCCTTGCGTTTTTTGATGACTTTGTTTCTCAAGACACGTAAAGGAAAATGGTGGATGCTTTAAAACCGGAAGAAAATTCAAGACCCCTGAAACGAGTTCGAGTTGATCCAGTGTAGTCCTTAAAAAGGGTCAGCATGATTTTACATCAAGTAACACAATGAGGTTTTAAAATTCTTGAATGTACTAACAGGGGTTTGCAAAAATATGTGACAAAATGGAAAGAAGACGAATTCTACAAGAGAAGTAAAGCAGTAGATGGTTCATTAAGAGTTGTAAATAATGTAGCAGAGCATGTAGTGACACTGAGGGAAGGGTACAATAAACTTCATACAAAAGGCGAAGAGCAAAGGCTGTTTCGGCTAAAGTCGTTTTTCCCCTTCACTTGCATGGGAAGAAGTTTCCATTGATTTTATGTATCTACAGAAAACAGATTATCTAACATGTACGGATTACCATTCGAAATACATAGAAATAAAGAAGCTGACACTGAAGACAGCTGAGCCAGTGATAAGTGTACTGAAGCAAATATTTCGAACACATCATATTCTACGTAGATTGCATTCGGATAATGGCCGCCGTTCGATAGTAAAAAAATTGTCAATTTCACTAAAACGTATGATATTGAACATGTGACTTCCTCACCCAAATATCCAAAGTCAAATGCAATGGTCGAAACAGCCACAGGAACAATGCAAGAATTTTATATAAAGTAATTACAGATGGAGGAGATCCTAATCTTCCTGTATTGGAGTACAATACTACACCAAAATTCAACCTGCTGAAATGCTCATGGGAAGAGTACTAAGAACATATTACCGACAAAATCATCTATGCTAAAGCCAGAATTCCCGACAGAGATAACAGTAAAAATTTTGAAAGATAACCAGAGTAAGCAGAAAGCTTTTTACGATAAGATAGCTATAAAATTGTCACTCTTAAAGCCAAAACAACCTGTTTAAGTCCAGATGGGTGACAGAAATAGGACACCTGAAACAGTCCTTAAAAAACTGGATATGCCTTGTTCGTACCTCGTTAAAACAGCTGCTGGAAGTGAACTGAGAAGAAATAGGATTAATTTAAGACCAGATCAGAATTCAAATAACGATCCAGAAATCTGAAGTAAACAAATTGCAGTTGAGCGCCTAGATGATATGAATGAAATTTTAGGAGAGATGGTGAGTGTACACAACAACAACAAACTGAATCAACCTCAAAACTAACTGTGCCGGAGACTTTGTCAAATGGTATCTCAACGCATAAGCGAACTGAGCGTGAGAAACGCATCATAAAGAAACCCGCAATGTTTTAAGACTATGCGTGCACTTTATGAACATATGCATGGACTTTAAACAATTTAATTGTCTTAAACACCAAATAATTTTTAAAATGCTTTAGAAATGTTTAATTTTTTCTTTCATTTCAGGAAATTTGAATGCTTATTTACTACATTTTGAAATGTTCAGAAATTCTTAAAATTTTAAGTTGCTAAATAATTAATATATTACCGACAGTATATTATTGTGCTATTTTGAATTTTATAGCTGTTGATGATTGCATATTTTTCATTGAAATTCATTATATAATTTTAATTTCATTTTGTTAATATCAATACAATTTTGTTACATAGTAGGTTTAATAACTGTAAAAATAACTGGTTGAATAACTGCAGCTGTTTTATATATGTAACTCTATGCACCCCGAATCAGTCAAAGCGCTTCAAGTGCATAATCAAAAGGTCATGTGAACTGCCGCACCAATCAGAGTCGACTTGCGTAAATTGGTATCATGAGATTGAGGCGCCTGTGAATCAGATCAGTTATGTAACTTGAGACTGTAAATATGTCGTAATGCAATCCTCACAATAAATAGTTTATCTCCAATAGTGCAATCCTTTGTGTGTTTATTCACACAAAGAATCTTTAATAACATTTGTCTCAATATGAAGACACAATGTGACAGCGATAACCAAAACATTACGCGTGACAGACAATATAATAGAAATAGCATTCCGTGGAGTGGTAATTCGTCAAGAACCCAGGAATATTTAGCACCAGCTGTAGAGTAAAAAATGTGTATGCTGCAACGGTAAACATGTTTCAAAACATTGTGAAGATTTACAATGGACGAAAGAAAGGATATTTTGAAAAAAC
Source organism: Araneus ventricosus (assembly GCA_013235015.1). Lineage (NCBI taxonomy): Eukaryota > Metazoa > Arthropoda > Arachnida > Araneae > Araneidae > Araneus > Araneus ventricosus. The sequence goes on from BGPR01003856.1 coordinate 88,407, forward strand.
AATGTCGCTGTTTCCTGTATTTAGAACAAAACCATAGAATTAAGGACTGTAGGAGAAGGGAAATGTGTGAAAATTGTAATAAAAATCATAACCGATCACTGTTATCAACTAGAAAACAAAACTATTAATACTAATGTAGATAATAAAACCGTGTCCGCAGTTTCCCATTGTAGCTATAATGTTAAAAAGAACCAGAAGTACGAGTAAACAATCAGTGTTCCGTACTATTACAAACATATACTGCCTTTATTCTTTCTCCCCTTGATGATGACATACTTGAAACAGTTCGTCTTTTGGTAGACAATGGTAGCATGAGAAGTTTCATGGCTCGAGAAATTTCTCAACAGCTAAACTTCCTGTTGTTAGATGGGAAACTTTGTCAATATATGCTTTCGGTGCTAAACAAGTAACTTAACGAATATACAATGTAGTAAAGATTAAAATCGAGAATCGAAATGAACCGACTTTAAACACGGAAATTGAAGCATAAGAAACTGATTTACCAGCTCCTAATGACAATATCGCGAAAGTAAATAAACAATTAAAGGGATTACAGCTTTGCTGATTGCTACGAATTTAGAAATAATAAAATAGTGATTTTGGTGGGTGCAGATTACTATTATGACATATTAACAAATGGAATAAAACGGTTGAATGATAAACTTCTAGTCACTGAAATTTTATTCTGATGGTGCCTCCAAGGCAAAACTGAGATGACAAATCAAATATTGGGAATGAAATTGTAGTAGAAGAGAGAATGTTTTCGGACCAATTAACAAAATTGTGGTAACTAGAAAACTTAGGTGTTGAGGCTAACGCTATAGAGAATATCTTTGATGATGCAGTTATGAAGGAGTTTGAATCTGAAATTACTTTCTCCAACAAGAGATGCAATGTTAAGCTCCCATGGAAACCCGGTATGAAGGAGAAGTTACAAGATTATCGTGAAGTGGCATTAAAAAGGTTTTTAGGTTTAAAAGAAAAATTCAGAATGACCCCTTGCTTTTCACTTCATACAAGGCTGTTTTAGATCAGAATAAAAATAAGAACATCATTGAACAAGTTACAAGTGGGTTGACAGAAAAGACGAGCGAAATAACATTATATTTGCCTCATAGAGCAGTGATTCGCAAGGACAAAATGACAAGTAGATTACGTGTCGTTTTTGAAGCATCTTCCCATGGTAAAGGAAACTATCTTTGAATGACCGTTTGCATATTGGATTAAATTTAAACCATGATCTTTTCCTTCTTTTCATCGGATTTAGAGAAAGCCCAGTTGCGTTGAAAGCTAACATAAAACAGGCTTTCCTACAGATAGAAATTAATGAAGAGGATGGAGATGATACGCGATTTTTTTGGGACGAGGAACCAACGGTTCTAAAGAAGGACTCAACTTGGAGATCTATAGAATGACCTGCATTTTGTTCGGGGTAAGTTGAAGTCCATTCCTCCTCGCTGCAACGATCAAGCGTCACTTGAAAAGGTATGTGGATAATTTTGTTGAAACTTGTGTAATATTAAATAATTCTTTGTAGGTAGATGATTTAGTTAGTGGTCGACAAAATGTAGAACAAGCTTAGAAAATGTCGAGATTTTTAAAAATGGAAGTATGATTTTAAGAAAGTGGCAAAAACTAACTCAATTGAGTTGTGTGACCGTTGGGAAGAAATCCGAATAGACATCGGTCTTTGATGCCTTCTAAGATAATAGGAGTTGCATGGAACCCCAATCCTGATGCATTTCATTTCTACACTGAAAGTCTAATAGAACTTGAAAGAATGGAACGAAACGAATGAACGCCAAATTATTGCAAGCTGCAAGTCGTATTTTTTACCCTGTAGGGTGCATTGGACCATATATAATTAGATTAAAGATCTTAATACAAGAACTGTAGTGCTTGGGTTTGGACTGGGAAGGATATTTCCCAATGCAATTAGATGCTGGAATGAATGGTGCGAGGAAGTTCCAAAACTGAATACTTTCAGCATACCCCGTTACTATTAAGAAGATGTCCTTTCCAACGAAATAGATAATATTCAAATGCACTGTTTTTCTGATTCCTCTAAGAAAGTTTATGGTACGGTAGTATATCTTCGAATAGAAGGGATGGGAAGAGTTTTACTAATTTTGTAGCATCGAAGTGTAGAATGGCTCTATTAAAAACAATTTCGTTACCTAAACTGGAGCTAATGAGTGCTCTACTTTCAGTTGACTGAGTGAAAAAAACATCTCCAAAGCTATAGAGTATTTAACATTTCGTTATTTCTGGACCGATTTGTCCATTCCTTATTTTTGGATCAAAGGTTATATAAATATTAATACCTAAATATTAAATATTATACCTAATAGGTTTAAGCCGTTTGTAAAAAATAAGAGTTCAAGAGATTCAAAAGTTTACTGTCCCTAAAGAATGTTGTCATTGTCCTAGGAAGAATAATCCCGCCGATTTGATATCTAAAGGTAGACGAATTGCGAGATAGTGACTTATGGTGGCATGGACCTGATTGGTTATTGCAGAATGGAAATTCATGGCCCAAATCTTTGGGACTATCAAAAGCGCTAGATGTTGAGCACATAAAAAATACGAGCTTTGTAGGGGAGCTATGGTAAATTCAACAACTGTAGAATCCCCTCCAGAGAACGATTTAATTAAAAAAAAAATATTCCCAATTCCCTAAATTAGTTAGAATCAACACTGCATGGTATTTGAGGTTTATTAACAACCATCAAACTAATATTTCTAATAGAAAGAGGAGTTATTTAAGAAATAACGAATTACAAATCGCTACAAAGGTGTTAGTAAAGTGCGTACAGCGATCTGAATTTAAATCCGAGTAAAGTGCTTGCAATTAAAACATCAGATTCCAAAGAATAGTAAATATTTATATCTAAATCAATTTCTTGATAAATATGAACTGTTACGAGTTGGTGGAAGATTAGGACTTTTTAACCTTTCAGATTTCCAGAAACATCAGTTACTATAACCAAAGTCGCACCACTTAACAGATTTGATCATAGAACATTTTCGCAAAATATCTCTACATTCAGGCACTGAGACTACAATTTCATAATTCGCCAATCATATTAGATACCTTTTGGACAAGATCGCGTGAGATAAGTAGGTGCTTGACTTGTTTTAAAACTAGAAATCAAACTGTTTGTCAAATGACGGGCGACCTACCCAGAGATTGAGTTGTACTATCTCGGCCATTTGAAAGACTCGATTTCGCAGGATTCATAACTACTAAATCTAACCTGAAAAGAACTAGAGTGACTTTAAAATCATACATTACCATATTCATAAGTTTTTGTACAAAGACAAAATTAGAAATAGTATCTGATTTGACTACTGAGAGTTTCTTAGCTAGTCTTAGAAGATTCATAGCTAGACGGTCGAAACCATCAATCATATGAAGTGACAATTCCACTAATTTGAAGGGCTGAGCAAAAATATTTTGGATTCCCTGCTGAAAATCTATAAATTGGATTCTGTGCAAAGATTTAGTGTCCAGGAAGGTATAGTATGGAACTTCATACCTCCGGCATCGCCTCACTTCGGCGGATTGTGGGAGGCTAACATTGGATCAATGAAACGAATTTTATTCAAGGTGACTAAATCAACAGGTTTAACTTTTGAGGAACTTTCTACACTTATTGCACAAACTGAAGCGGTTTTGAACTCAAGACCGTTTTGTCCTATCTCTGCCGATCTAGCTAATTTCCAACGTTTAACTACTGGCCACTTTTTGGTGGGAGCATCACTTTTGTCAATACCAGAGCCCAGCGATTCTTTGACTAACATTTCTTTATCTTCTAGATGGTCTCACATTCAATATCTTAGGTCCAGGTTTTGGGAAAGACGGAGTAAAGAATATCTAAGCCAATTGCGGTCTCGAGCTAAGTGCCTCTAATCTGAAAATCGGACAACTGAATCTTCTGAAACAGAACAAGAAGAACCCCATGGAATGGAGCTTAGCTGGCATCTAAGCAGCATTTCCTTGAGCTGATGGATTAGTCAGAGTAGTAGACGTCAAAACACCGAGAGGAACCTTCAAGCGACTCAGCCCACTCCCCTTCGAAGATGGTGTTGGACAACCGTATAACGAGGGCCGGGATGTTTCGGCCTAAAGACATTTTGCCGAACAGCTGTTGTTGCCTTGACAACAGGCACATACATGCTTGTAGCTCCTTTGGAACTCTGACTCATTAGATTTTTATGCTTTTAGCTGTTCGTCAGTTTTTTTATGTGTGTTCATGCTGTAAGCTTCTCTTTGTGTGTGTTAATAAAAAAGGCTACTTTAAAATGAATAGATTCGGTTAATGAGATTATTTATAGAATTCTCTCAGTCACTTTTTCTTAGAATTAGAAACTTGGAAAAAACTGAACCACCCACCCATGGATATCAGAAAGGCGCGTTGCGAATTTGGATTTAATACTTTTTTTAATAGAAAGCATACGCGACCAGCCAAAGGCAGTACTTGTTGTTGTTAGCAAAGCAATTTAGAAGAAAATATCCATACTCTAAAAAATCTACTTTAATGCCTTAAACTTAGTAAGCTGTAATTCTCTCTTGCAATTCTGTAAACTGAAATTCTTTTTTAGTTTGATAGGTTTGCTTAATTCGTAAAAAATCTAAAATTTCTTAGACTGCATGAAATGTTTAATAAATAAATTTCGTTTAACTGAAGTCAGTTCAATTCTAATTTTTTCTGAAATTCAAAAACTTCCTGCCGCGGTAGCGAACTCTTAAAATTTAACTAAAAATATGAAAAATTACAGTAATTCTTTTTATATATAGTAGAACAAAATAAAAGGGGGCCACATTACAAATTTACAAAAAAAAATTACACTCATATAAGGACCATCCTCTTAAAATATGCAGTTTATACCAGAAAGCCTTTAGTGGAAAAAAAATTAGATGGGTTTAATTACAGAGAAGGAGATACAGATGTCTCACTCCCATAGACACTAACGGCAACTTTTTTAAGATTGCACTTCACATAGACAGTGCGCCATCAATGTGCGACAGTGGGAACTAATCGGACTACGTCACTGTGACGAGAGAGTTTCCCTATCGTCATGACAACGATGTAAACAGTTATTTAAATTCCTATAGCCATTATTTTTATTGAATTTTTAACGATTTACGACGATTATTAAATTTAAGAATAGCTGATTTCTTTTGTACATTGTTAATTTTACAACTTAAATAATATAATTCTGAAATAAGGTTTTACTCACTAATTTGAATCTCTCTGTTTGTAGAGTACCAATAATTTAAAACATATGAATATATAATTTAAGAAGTGATAAGTTTATTTCAAATAAAATTATATTTATTTTTTTCAAGAAAAACAGAAAATAATTAGTCTCTTTGTAGAGTACCAATAATTTAAAACATGTGGATATATAATTTAAGAAGTATAAATTATTTTTCAAATAAATAAATTATATTTATTCTTTTTCAAGAAAAGTTCTTTCAAATCATAAAAATTTTTAAAACGCCCCAGGAGATTATGACGCCCTAGTTTCCTACCTTACCTGAACGTTCAGCCAGGACATTGTTTAAGGGCGTTTCGTACGGAAATTCAGAAAATCTGGTAGCTTTATTCACATTTGTCCTTATTTAGAGAGAACGAGAATTTTTCATGACTATTTAAAATAGATCAAAGAAACACTATTTTCTTATTTTGCTTTGCTTTAAATCTGTAACATATTAAAAGTTGCGAAATAGCTCCACTAAATGTGTACCAAGTTCCATTTCTTCTATCAATTTTTGCTATAAATTATGTTGAAAAACGTTTCTTAGCTCTCAATGAATGAAATATTTCTCAAACAGTTGTATTTTTAAAGTGACGTTATCTTCAACATCAAGCGTTCATCTTCAAAAACTACAGACTAGATATATGTCCACGGGGATTTCTCTTACGCGATGGAATAATTGATCTTAATTGAATTGGGTTACGCAATCACAGAACAGGCGCAATTGCTCATAAATCGTCGCTTCATCTCTCAGGTGGGGAATAATGTCGTCACATTTATTGTCAGAATTGTTGATATTTGCCTATTAAATATGAAGGATTGGCATTTGAGATGATTGTTTGTCAAACTAAGTGCTTTGCAATTTCACAAATGCTGGATGGAGATGCAATAGCAAGCATTACGCGATAGGACTGTCAAATTCGAGCTGATATAAGACAAGGAAAAGTGGTCCAATAAAGATTATGATGTATTTAACTACAAAGCTTCGTTTATGGGAATAATTACAATAGAAATTATTCACCATAATATAATTCAACTGACGATTCAATTGGCAGTCGTATTTCTTAGTGTAATCCCATTTCCCTGATTAATAATCAAGGATCTTCAGATGCGAATTCATCGGGATTAAAATGTTTAGTTACCAAACGATATATAGACGTAACATTTTATAAGTAGTTTTGCCGTGAAATTTACGAATCACCTCTTTCATTCTAATTTAAGAAACTTATGTTACTAAGAGTTGAAACGTCTTGGGGATATACAGCTTGATGTTGTGTTGCTTAGCGGATCCCAGTCAAAGAAAGACCAAACGGCATTATTTGCACATTTTAATTTATTTAAATTCTATTGGTTAGAATATTAGTTATAAACTCATTATTAATTATGTACACAAAGAAACTCTAAAAGGATGATCGTGTGAAATTTTTTCCAAACTTTTTCAGTACTGTATGCAGCGTGATTTAGAGTTAGTTTAGTATCCATAATTAATCCGAACTTTTTTTTTTTCGTTTCTCAACGTAAATTTTCCTTCCAAGAAAATGTGTTTCTTAATTGATTTATTTCAGTGCTCTTTTCGAAGTAATATTGCGCACGTCTCGGTATCAATGTTTACACGCAACAGGGTGCATACTTACTGTATCTCTTGCGTCTACAATGCTCTTCTAGTACGAGAATGAATTGAGACAACTCAACTCCGAAAAATAAAAACGCTTGTTTATGTCAGAATGCAAATAATAAGAAAAAAGAAAAAACAATTCTTGTAAATATTAGTTCAATTAAAATTCTTAAACAACCGTGAGCGTTATTTGTCACACGAGCATATTTGCATGATCCTGCATCTCATCTTATGGATCAAAAGAATCTGCTGATCCAAAATTTTTGTATTTAGAATTACCTGAATGCTGATGGAACATATTTAATGGCGTCCGGTAACAAATATATAAATTGTTTGAACATATTTAATGGCGTATAAATTGGTGTGGACAATAAGTGAAAAAAAGGCAGGCGAAGTCTGAATTTGAGTATTATTCTTAGTAATTTCATATTCTTTGAATTAATTTAAGCTAAAAACGGAACATTTCAAAAGGAAAAGAACGTTTGCTCGCGCTTCATTTACTCGTTTATATAACTCTATTAATGATGATATCGCGAATCCTGGTGAAAATTTTAGAAAAAAAATCCAAAAATTCCTAATGAAATATTTTGACTTATTGTCCAATTTTGGATTACTGGCGAAAAATATAACGCAATCTGTTTTTTAAATGAAGGATTCTCAATTTAATGATTCCTGAAAATGAAGTATCAACTAAAAATTTAGAAGCAGAAGTTAATGCAACTGATGAATATAGAGGAGAATTTAAGCTAACGAATTTGATTTACAAAACAAAATGGAAGAATGTTGTTAAAGAGAATGACGACTTCAGTCCTGTGCATAGTATCTCTAATACAAAGTGTAAGTTACTGTTATTAGAATTAATGAAGTTCAGAGGAGAAATTAAAGACTGGCTACCATTGTGCGGGCAATTAAGTAAAATCAATAATGATCGAAATATTGATGAAGATGATAAGTTTCAATACTTTTTACAAATAACATTGCCTTCCAGTAGAGTACGATAAATAGTTGAAAGCTTTCCATCGTCGAGTGAAAATTATCATAAAGCAAGCGACTCTTTAAAGTCAAGTTTCGGAAGAGACGATTTTCTTGTAGAAATTCATGTGTAGGAAGTATTAGAGTTAAGAATATCTATGAACTCTAGGGATTAGAGAATTAAGTTGCCAATTTTATATGATCGGATTGAGACAATATGCTGCAATACAGTTCCCCCTTGTTCAATCAATTTTTCCTTTGTCCAAGGAAGTTCTCAGAGCGTGGCAAAGGAATATCCATTTAAGTTATAAAAAAGAAGCACCTAGGACTGAGAATTCAATGCAACTTTTGAAAAATGAAGTGGATGCGGAAGAAAGGATCACACTGGCGATGAAAGGATATTTTATTAAAAATATTGCTGAGAACTTACAGAGTTATACTTTGGGACTTCCAACTCAAGAAGTTGTGATCAAAATTCATTTGATGATATTGAAATGCTTGACGTGCATTCCAGTGACTTGGTTACAATAGATGACATGTTTGGATCTGGATATCAAGGATCTCTAGTGGTAATATGAGACAAAATTCAAAGAAAATTCGTAAAACTCATGGCATTAAAACGGGAGTTACAGTACTCGTAGAGAATACAAATTTAAAGAGACAGTTCTGATGTTTAGGAAAAGACAATGAAATTTTTCCTGGTAAAGATGGTGCTATTCATCTAGTTAGACTGAAAAGATTTAACGGTGTAATTTTACGTCCTGTACAACGTTTGTATTCTCTTAAAATCAACGAAGTTTTTGCAGAGCTTCTCGGTCACCGAGTTTTCAGGGGTACAAGAAAAACTTTACAGGTTGCCAAAAAATGTCAGACAGGAAATATTACTCATCCTCTGGTCATTACCGATTCCAAGCAAGAAAAGCAGCGTGCACTTACGAAAACCAGATTGGGACGTGAAATCCGGACTGTCAAGAGACTAGATCTTTAATTACAAATTTTAATTTCGAGTTTTGAAGCTCAAATTCAAAAGGTAGAAGTGTCGCGAATGCGATTGAAGTGAGACAACTCAACTCTAAAGAACACAAACCTGTTTATGTCAGAATGCAAATGATAACATGAAAAAATGTAAAAGAATTCTTGTAAATATTAGTTTAAATAAAACTCTTCTTAACCAAAGTTAGTGTTATCTGTCACGCGACAATATTTGCCTGATTATGACTTAGAGGGCTGAGAGAACTCCCGTACTTTTGAAAGGACTTGCTTGAATTTGAATTGAAAAGCGCTATTTTTGAGAACGTGAAAACTATTTTAATGAGC
>BGPR01003856.1:97585-125795 GCA_013235015.1 Araneus ventricosus
ATGTATGTCTGTTATCTAAAATATTTACTTTTGTATATTAAAATTCACATGCTAAATATGTTCATGAATGCTGCCTATAGGTGTCGCTGCGTGTGCTTGTTAAGTATATGCAGGTCGAGAAAAGGATTCAGTAGCTATACTTGAATGCGATGGATATTTACATCGTGCAATTAGGCACAGCATGATCTTTGCTAGCGGCTAAACACGTATATGTTCTAAGTTTATGAATATGTGTTCTATTTTGTCATCATCACTTGTGTGTAGTTCTGTGATTGTCTAAATAAAGTAGAAAAGGCAAATCCAGTACGCTTATTTCAAGCAAGTCACACATCTAGCTACACAAAGAACATAGTGGAGGCGAAGGACGACATCTTAAGTCTAATTTTATTATTCGACATTCTTATTCAATAAATATGTTTTGTTTTATGATGTTGTTGCATTTTTCTTTACAGACTCGCACTTTGATTTTGGTCATAGTGTATAAAATATCTGTGCAATTACGCACAGAAAATCATATGAAAACATTTTCAATAAGAAACAAAATATTACTTTCATGCATGTAAAAAATTTTACTTGAACCCATACCCCTACTTAAGTAGTTTCTGCCAACAATAATTACTTTAAAAGTTCGTGTTCTTAAAAAAGCTTTAAAAAGGGCATAAAAAATGATACAAATTCTCCTTGACATCCCAAAACCTAGAAAAAAACAATGGGTAGTAGCGAAGTTAATGTTTCCCAATATAGCAATCGCTGATATTTTAATGTCTTCCCAAAATCCATTAAAATGGCAGTTTTGTGTCCCAAAGAATAATGTTCTGAGGATTTGAAATCATAAATATAAATCTCTAATCACTGTCTTCCCGACATGCTCGCTAGCAAGGACTGCTACAAGTTGGATAAAAACATATGAAGAAAAAGGGCTTACTTTGATTTTTATGACTGCGGTCTGATATCGCGTTGCTGGAGGTGCGGTCGGTTTATGTTCCTCCTAAAAATGCTACGTCGTCGTAATCTTTTCAAAAAACATTAAATAGTTTGGGAGTAAGTGTTCTATGACAGAGGACAAGACTTTGTTTCCGATCTATCATTAAAAAGTAAATTACGAAAAAGAAAAGCAAGGGAAAAAAGAAGAAATAACCGAGACGAAGGAAAGGATTAAATAATGTTCTACCGATCGTTTGGGATACAAAATGTTTCTTTTGGAGTGGATTTCTTCGGTGGAAAGTTTATTAAAAAATAGTCGGCTGAATTCATACTTTGTCTGTAAGAATTAAATTTTCTGGAGCTAACATTTTAATTGAAATAAATTGAAATTCTATCGACAGAAATTCTATCGAAAAGTAAAGTTTAAATAAGAATTCCATGATTGATGCAATGCTTGTTTAGTTCCATATTTCCCAGATATCAGAAATGGGTTATTTCCAGTCATTTCAAAACCAAGGTTTTTAAGTGACTTGATTATGAAGTTGTAGAGACTTTGTGGTCTTGCAATTGGGATAGAATTCCGCTATATATAGGTTTGCTATACGCTGCGTATATACGGGACTGTAACCGTATTTCATTACTCAGTCCCGTATTGGCAACACCGAGAGTCTATTCAACCAGTTTCTATATCTAAAAGATTATTTAGAGAAAAATTGTACCAACCAAAACTGCGGAACAACTATGAAATTGAGTATGGAAGAGAAATGGCTGAAATCTTTTGCAGATATAAAGGATATTGATCAGTAGTCATGTCTAATAAAGTTATATGTATTTGCCATTCCAATCCAGAATGCTAATGTGGAGAGAATATTTTCCCTGATGTCAACTCAATGGTCGGACGAAAGAAACAGTTGCCGAAAAAAACAGATGTCAGTGAAGACAAATGAAGCTATTTTGATTTGTCTTTAAATTTTAAAATGACTTGCACCCAATTTTATAATAATATGAGAGAAGAAATTGATGTAATTAAGGAAGTAAAAGCAACTTAAAAATATGACTGGGCTAAAAACGATTAGCCTGGCATCCTTTTATTATTTTACGAGTTCATTTTATTAGATTGCTTAAAATTTACTGATTTTTTATCACAATAAACCACTACCTACCCACTCTTTCATATTTTATTTATTTAGCTCTTAAACGTCCCTATCAATGTTTGGAAATTCTGGCAACCCTAGCTATATTTCAGGACTCGATTTCATTTAATATGTGTCGTATGCGCCAGAATGCAGTATATAAAATCATTTGAGACTCAGAAGCCATCAATCAATGTTACTTAAATGTTTTCAGAGTAGAATACCGACTCGGATGTCATTCTCGTCATCACTATAAAGAATTATGATAATAAGTCGGCTCGAAAAACCTTGTGCAGTTCAAAATAGGATAAATAAACTATTTAAATGATTCCTAATGCTTGGTATGGGATGATTACATATTTTTGTAAATTTAACGCTTGGAGGTTACAAGACAGCAATTGGTTACAACGGAAAGCATAATTTTGGACTTGATAACATGACGGGGACAATACTTGAGAGAGTATTTCTCTTTCTAAAATTCCATGACATGCTAATTTCAGGATGCTTCATCCTCCCATAATTTAATTCTGACTTGCCTCAAGCGTATGAATTATCTTCTGCAGAATCAAGATTCGAATCCGACATCCCCCTGTCATGAAGAATCTGTGACCAGGTAACTGTTATTTGAAGTTATGAGTTCACATTGAAGCTTATAAGATTCTTAAGAAAACGATTTTGAAAGCTAACATAAGTTATTTAAAGGATGTTCGTGTAGTTCATCGAAATTAGGCGAAAATAAAGTTATATTCAAGGTCAGTGTCTCCAGTTTTGATGTTTAAAGCTGTTTACTAGACGATTATTTACTTGATCCGTCATCAACTGGATCACCTTCAAGAGAAATATTTACTACTGTTGTGGTTCCAAGCCTGCTGCTCGCTATGCGATGATGATAATGACGATGCAGTGATTGATAATCCTTTTGTAAATAAATCTTGCTTGTTAAATAACTGCTTCTACTTTTCAAGGCATATGAGTTGTCACATAGCAGTTTTCTCCTTCATATATTGACCCCGCAAGTTCCATAAAATTTTAATTCATTGTAAATAAAATGTTAAATTTGCTGTTACCAAAAAGTCGTCAGTAATTTTTTTTTGATTCTTTGGCGAAAGAAAAACCTTCAAAATGTTAATTGATTTTCTATTTAATAAACTCAACATATGAATTATAAATAAACATCTTCGCCCAAAGAAAAAAGGAATCTCAAAGATTCGCGTCAAAATTTTAGTTCTTCCAAGTCGAAAGACGTCAAAATTGTTGGCCATTTTCATTAGGATCCAGTGGCGGCTCTTCAGCTCAGAAACAAGCAGTGCTGCAAAAGTTGTATAACCTAAGTTGTAGGAATTTTTGTACCGATTATTTCGGTATATAATGATGATATACTGATAGTTTTTGAGTTGTAAGCAAAAAACTGGAAAAAAGTTTTTTCATGTTTTTGGCTATAATTAAAATTCCAACAAAAAAATTTTGGTGGTAAACCACAAATTCGTAATCAGCACCCCAAAAAACAAACATAAAGGATTATAACAAATTACAACTTCTCCAGAATTTGATTTAAAAAACTACTTAATGACTGGACTAATGAGAAAAAGCAAAAAATAGCGAAATGAGGAAGTCGCGCCAAACGAGATCTGGGAAAAACGCAGCTCAAGGGCATGCAATTTCTTCCGATTCATCACACAGCGTTCCTCAGAGCTCGAATTTTGGTCTTCAGGAGGGACTAATCTCTTTGCAGATCTGGTCTGTCTCTCTCTTAGTTGATGATTGATTTTTCATCTTCCTTTTACGTTTTTTATTACTTTTTTGCCATTTTCGTTAATCATTGAACTCTCAAAGTTGAAAAGTAAGCCAATTAGAATTAAAAAAAAAAGAAAATACAATCTTTTAAAATAATTTCAGGGGGGATTGTAGCTCTAATGGACGAACCGCCACTGTTATGATCTATAGCAGGGATGGGGAACTTGCGGCCTTCTTGAATTTCTCATGCGACCTTACCAGTTATATACAATTTGAATTGAAAAAAATATTATACGCTCACGAAAAATACCTCAAAAGTTAACAGTATCTCTGTTATATCTATTAGTTGCGATTACTCTTTGTTCACGTTGCAATTATGTGGAAACGGGTTATTTTTGTTGTTTTATGAAGTATGGAATTTTGAAGTGTGGCAAAATGCAACTGGAGTATCAAAGCTTGAGTCAACATGCACAGCGTTTGCTTTTTTGTTTTGGAAGTACGTACTGTTGTGAATCGACATTTTCGCATTTGACTCAAATAAAAATATATCTAAGATCACAAATAACTAATGATCATTTAAAAGATTAACTCAAATTATGAGTAACGAAGCTCGAGTCAGATATTGCAATGCTTTCAAGCAACAGAGAAATGCAAAAGTCGCATTAAATTAGGTGTATGCACTTGTTTTATGAATAAAACAATCGTCACTAATTACCTGCTATTTTCATTTGTTTCGTGCAGTTTACTTATATTTTTTGAACTTTTGTTGTACAGTAAGTCTATTTAAAAAATAATATAATGATAATTACAGAACAATAACTCTCTTAAGATTCTGTTTGCGCGGCCTTTTGCCCAGCGGCCGAAATTTAATGAGACCTTTCAGTGTGTGTGTGTGCTAAAAAAGTTCCCACCCCTAAAAATAAATGGCAAAACCAGAGTACCACTCCAACAGCCTCCATATGCGAGAGATATTGCGAAATAAAACTTTGACGGACTTCCTGAGCCTCAAAAATGGGACCGATTTTGTCAATTTATTTCGTCACTTCTTTAATATAACTAACCAATCAGAACACCTCGCTTTAATTTTGGAAGTTTAAAATAGTATTTTTCATTTGTATGCAGTTTCATCAAAATGGCGTGTCAAAAATATTGTAAATATCTATTGTAGGTGATGGAAATTGTTTATTTAGGGCGTTTCAGATCCATATCTGTATTTATGGATCTGAAGACTTTCAGGCAGAAATTCGGGAGAAAGTTGTACAAAATATTACAATTCGACGGGGTTTATTTAAGGATTTTATAATTGGAGATCTCAGCTATCCTAGGTCAATCAGAAGCTCAGCAGATTATGAGGATTTAATGAGTAGAGATGGAGAGTATGCTGGTCATGCAGAATTACACAGAATAGGTGAGTAATTTATTCAAAATTCATAAGGAGGATGAAGAGGTAAGCTCATATGGCAATAGAGGAAGTGTTCATCATTTGCTTTATAGTAGCCCAATAGATAATGGACATTATGATGTTATTGTATTCTCATACACAGATTCTAAAAAACAGAAACAAAAGAAAAAAAAATCTTTGACTGAAAAAAGAAAAAACTCTATCCAATAAAAATATTTGCAGAGGTGTGAGAAATAAAATGGATACAACGAATATAGCTGAAATTCCATCGAGAGAAGATGATATTCTTACCCTATATTCTCTAACAAAACCTGGAAGAAGAGGAAAATCTACTTTAACTGATAGGAGGAAAGCTTCATCCAAAAACATTTTTTTTGCAGAAATATAAGAAATTGCATAGCTACAACAAAAGAAGTTAAAACTCCTTTGGATGAAGATGAAGATATTCCTAATCTACATTCCTCTGAAAAACCTAGAAGAGAAAAAAGAAAATTTACTTTGACTGGTGGAAGGGAAGCTTCAGCCTACAAAATTATTTGCAAAAATATGACAAATTACAAGAAAATTAACCGAATTTCCTTTGGATGAAGATGAAGCTATCTTTAGCTTACATTCCCCAGCAAAACCTAGCAGAAGTTCCACTTTAACTGGTAGAGGGAAACTTCAGTCCATAAAATTATTTGTAGAAATATGACAAATTGCATAGCTGCAACAAAAGTAGCTAACACTCCGTTGAATGAATATGAAGGTACTCCTAAACTGCATTCCCTTCAAATACCTAGGAGAGGAAGAAGAAAAGTTACTTGGACTGGTAGAAGGGAAGACACAACCAAGACAAAAATGCTCAGAAATATGAGAAAACCATGTGTATATAGAAAAAAAAATGCGCTATGGCACCATTCAAACCAGTTTTCCAGTGAATTCAATTCCAAATTTTATAACAGATGGCGTTACAGTTTACTCTGCTGGTACTTCGTCCAATATTTCAGGGGAATTTCGCCATTTTGGGGAATCAGCCCGACAGAAACAGTTTTTCGAAGGTTTGTTTTCCATATGCACACGGTAGTTAGGTTACCAGTTCATCACCCAGGTTCACAGTAAGTGTATTTTACAGAGGGCGATGAAGAACAGGCTTTATTCAAAGCACAATTGAAAAAAACATAACTAATGGCTTGGTTTGAATTGAACAAAAATTGAACAAGAAGTCTTCATATCTATCCAGAAACTCCGCGTCTTTATGCTTGGGATAAATCAAAGTATCAATGGTATAAGAACAAATATTTTTCAAAAACTGTAGGTAAAATGTACAGTGTTTCTCCAAATAATTCAAAAAGGTACTATCTAAGACTATTACTTCTTCATGTGGTAGGGGCAATCAGTTTTGTGGATATAACAATATTCAAAGGCATCACTTACTCAACCTTCAAAGAAGCAGCAACTCAGAGGGGATTATTGCTAAATGACTCGGAATGACAAAGATGTTTAGAGGAAGCAAGTGGATTTGAAATGCCAATGCAATTGAGACAAATATTTGCATATGTCTACATTTTCCAATCACCATACAATATTTCAGAGCTCTGGAATAATTTTAAGGATGTACTGTCTGAGGACTATATTCAACACTATTCAGTGGATATTTCTGAGTAACTGGCTCTTGGGGATATTTCTAAGACTTTGCAGTTACACGACCTTTCCCTTTCAAATTTTTAGATATTAGCAATTTCAGAAACTTACCACAAAAATGAAGCAGCGAGGCCAAGCCATGGGGAACAATACAAATGTATGGTTGAGCAAGCAAATGAGGAACGGCGTATACAATAATGAATTTAGTGCAGCATGATAAGAAGACCAATTCAGAAAATGCATACTTTATTGATGGCCCAAGTGGGACTAGTAAAACCTTTATCTATTAGTGTTTAATCCACAGTTGCAAAACATTAGGACTTGAATTAATTTATGACGCATAGACTATGCATGCATTATTATTGCCTCATAGTAAAACTGCCCATAGTCGCTTTAAGTTACCATTGAACCTGCAGGAACATTTTGTCTCAGGGATGAGAGACTGAAAGCAGTGTGAAGCAGTCAGTCAAATACGCAGGACAAAATTTATAATGTGAGATGAGGCCCCTTGGCTAATATGCATTCCTTAATCTGTGTAAATAGGCTCTGACAATATATAATGGGGAATTATGAAATATTTGGTGGCAAAATAATCATTTCAGGATGAGATTTCCGAAAAGATTTACCAGACTGTTAAGAGGTCAACAACTCCACGACTGGAGCTTTTAGAAGCTGCCATTGGAGCTAGAATTGCTTCGACAATATTAGAAGCTTTGAATTTTCCTTTGAAGACGTTCTTTTGGACAGATTCCATGATAGGTTTGGGATGGATTACTAACAGAGAACCCTGGAATACATTTGTGGGTAACAGAATTCAAGAAATATAAGAAATGCCAAATGTAGAAGATTGGGATTTGTTCCTGGAGATATTAATCCAGCAGGCTTACCTTCCCGCTCATGTGATTGGACTGATGATGGTGGGAGGGTCCGAAATGGCTCTACGAATGCTCAGAATGTTGGCCATTCAAAGAGATAACCCTTCCTGAAGAGGCAATGATAGAACGACGAAAGACCGTCATCGTGAACCTGAATATAGAACCAAAAGAAAATTCTGGAAATAGATTTTTATACTTTTCCAGTTATCCAAGGATTATCCGCATGACTGCTTGGATATTGAGATTTTCCCAGAATGTCAGAGAGAATTCTTACAAGTTGACAAAGGAACTGTCATACGAAGAAATCCAAAGGGCCGAGGAAACTCTGATACGAATAATCCAATCAGAATGGTCATCGGATAAACGGGAGAAGTACACCCAGACAATACAGTTTTACGAAGAAAATAAAATATCGAAAGTTCGATCAAGACTAATTCTTGGACAAGATCCAGAGGACTTTGTAAGACCCACCGTTCTGCCAGATCATCTAATTGTCAGAAGATTCATAGATTATGCTCATAAGACACTTCACCATGCTGGCGTACAAACTACCCTGCCTCATCTACGTGTAGGGATCCGGTAATCCGGCATCATTAAACGTCTACCGGATCCGGTAAATTAAAAAAAATACATGAAACCGATTTCTTGAAAAAATACTCGCGTTGTTGTATGAGCAGGTACTTAAATGCGTTGTTTATACGAGTCGTTCTACGCTGACTCACCCGCTACAAATACAGACATTGTTATAGTTCAATTGATAGATGAATTATGTTTATGTTGCATTTACGAGTACGAGAATTATTTAAGTAGATAATTAGACTTAGAAATGAATTGAGTAACGATCCACATTTCTGATTTTTCTTTATAATATGACTTTCTTCTTACATAGTGACCGAAATAACGTTCTTAATTGTAAGTATGTCCCTATGTCTATTGCATTGCAGGTACTAGTCTAAAAGTTCTAAAACAAACATGCCACTTTTGAAACCAATTCAAAATGAGAACAGGAATATTAATATACTTACAGAATAAAAAAAACTATTACAATGTTACAAAACGAACTGATGATACATTTACTACGCCGAAAAAAATGTTGTAAGACTAGATATGAAAAATATCTTAGAAAGAATTGTTCAAGATGATAAGCTTCAAAAGAAAACGTAGATAATATAGTAGAAAATAACTTAAGATTCATCGTAATTGAAAAATGAGTTGACATTACAGAAAGAACTACAAATGCAAATCCAGCAAGATATGAAAACCTAGAGCATAAATTCCAAAAAAAGAGAAAGATTATGAGAAAACATTAAAAAAGGAAATGATTGCATGTGAAAGTGAAGGAGTTCGAGGAAAATACTTGTCTTCTATTCATAAGTATTTGTTGAGAGAATGAGACTGCTTGGCGTGTTTAAAATACCTAATTATTGTGATCTCAGTTGATAAGCTTGATTTTGTAAGATTTAATATAAGTTACTTACATAATATAAATTAAGTTACATTACAAGTTATCATTGATGTCATTTGTGAAATCTAGTACGTGAGACTGAACTTAACCACCCGTCATTATCTAATTATTACTAAACTAATATAACAATTACAATTCAACTAGTTACACTATACTAAATTTTTATTCTTGATTCATACGTAAATGTTGATTAATTATAACAGTGTAAATAAAGTTGATTTCATAAGAAATTAACGCTCTTTTTATAAACTTTGTAATACACTCACTTTATCATCTTTTATACAGTTGATTTTGAAATGAAAAGGGAAAATAGCTTCGATGTGATCAATCCGGCCGGATTGAAATTGGTACCGGAATGCAATCCCTATCTACGTGAACGATTTTGGATTCCTTGGGACCGGAGGGTTGTTAAAGAAATTTTTCAAAAGTGTGTGACATGTAGGAGGTATAATCAAAGTCTGTAGTGCCAGTTGTTCCTGCTCCTCTTCCTGTCGACAGAATCAATCGTGTGGCTGCGTTTGAAGTGATTGGAGCTGATCTAGCAGGTCCTATCTACTTAAAAGGAGGTAAGAAAGCATGGTTAGTGATTTTTACGTTTGCAATTTAGCGCGCTATTCACTTAGAATTAGTGACCTCTCTGTCTACCGAAGCCTTTATGCAAGCCATGCGGCGTTTTTTTTGCTAGAAGAGGTCGGAGTTGTATTATGTACAAGGATAACTGAAATAATTTTTTGGGAATGTCAAGATCTCTCGGCACTTTCAACCGGTAAGAAATTACAGCTGTATGTGCTATTCAAAAGATCAAATGACATTTAAATCCCCCAGCTGCGCCATGGTATGGAGGTTTGTGGAAAAGAATGATCAATGATCTGCATCATTATGCAACTTTTAAGGAATGTCTTAGGACGTGCTTGTGCGACGTACGAGGAAATGGTGACTTTGCTATGCGAATGTGAAAGCGTAGTCAATGGACGTCTACTTACATACCTTTATGATGATCCAAATGAGTTGAGGGCTATCAAACCTTCAGACTTCATAAAAGACAAAAAAGGAAATGAAACTGTTGACTTGGATATTGTAGACGTAAAGCATCTATGTAAAAGAATTCGTTATCTTCAGAGCCTACGGTGTCAATTATGCCAACAATTCTAAAAGGAATATTTGGCAGAACTCATGGGAAATCCAAAGTTACCTTCGAAAAGACATAATCTGTCACCTGGGGATGTTGTTCTCATTGGTTCAAACAACACGAAACGTTTAAACTTGCCTTTGGGACGTGTCATTGAGCTATTTCAAAGCAAAGATAACATCGAACGTGTAGCCAAATTACTTGTGTCCAATGAGGAAATTATTCGCCCAATTGAACAAATCTACCCCTTAGAAATGAGCTCGACTAAAGTCTCGAAAGGCGTACCGGAAAATATGCCGACATTACTGGTAATACAAACCGTCTGCACACTGTTTCGAACGAGCATTCTTCACAAGCTCACAGAAAGGACAATCGCAGACTATAAAGATAACACGATGTGGTCTAAGAATTGTTCCTGTGAAACGAATGGACATGTAGACTGTGCTAATGACATTAAATTACAGTCTTTAGAATAATATTTGTTTTTGTAACTCACTTTATTGTTAGTGACTTTTTGTATTGCTCGTGAGCAAGTTTGTCCGTAATACAAAAGGTGGGAGGATGTTGCCACTGCCATTATATTATCCACTTCCTATTTTAGTTTATTTGATCATGTTTTATCTTTTGGTAAATTAGTTAAGATTAGAGGCAACTAGTTTTCAGTTTGGTTTAATGTTTAAAAAAGGAATTCCGACTACGGACCATTTTGCTATGCTGCTGAATGTAAATATTCTGTGTCCTTGTAAATAACTGTGCTTTTGTCCGTATATATTTAATGTTATGCGTCTGAATAAAAAGGATTAAAATCTACGATTACGACTAAGTTTACAACACTCGAGCTGATATAAGACAAGGAATAATTACAATAGAAATTATTCACCATAATATAATCTAACTGTTGATATGACTGTAGATTCAATTAGCAGTCGCATTTCTTAGAGTAATCCCATTTCACTGAATAATAATAAGGATCTTCAGTTGATATAGTGTCACGAGCAAGAAGTAAACAAGCATGCAATCAACTCCAATCTAAAAGAGGCAAACTGATTG
The DNA here is from genome assembly GCA_013235015.1 of Araneus ventricosus. Taxonomy (NCBI): domain Eukaryota; kingdom Metazoa; phylum Arthropoda; class Arachnida; order Araneae; family Araneidae; genus Araneus; species Araneus ventricosus. The sequence goes on from BGPR01003856.1 coordinate 108,921, forward strand.
GATGACACGAAAGTCTTCCCAGAATTCTGTTGTTTATTTTAAAAGTTCATATTATTTGTTTATTATAAATTCTTTAGAATTTTGCTCTAGTCTTGCATATATTTCTTTAGTTGAGTTAACTAAAATAAAAACTATTTATAGAAATTAATCATCCTGATTATTTCCACGTGACATTTTTGGTGGAGGCGCCGAGTAAATTCTTTACAGATTTAGTTACCAACATTACTGACTAATACGGAGCCTCGAAGAAGCCGACGAATTCTCGATTTCAATCATGAGTTCAGTTTGTTACCCGATAGTTCAAATATGCCAAATGAAACGACAACTGGTCAAGGATCAGCTGGTGGAGATAGTCTTGTCTGCTACAAACTTCCCAGAAAGGAACCTTCCCCTTTTCTGGAGCGGACGGCCAAGATCCTCACAAATGGCTGAAAGACTATAGAGTTTCCACCTTTAACCAGTAGGATTAGTCGGTACGCCTAGCTAATTTCGTTTTCTATTTAACGGATACAGCTCGACAATGGTTTGATAACAATGAAGATGGGTTTTCAAATTGGCAGGTGTTTAAGGAAAATTTGAATAACGTTTGTCCAACTGGAAGACACAAAGCACCACGCCGAAGAAGTACTTGGAACTCGAGCTCAGCGTCCTAAAGAAACCGTAGAGTCGTATATTCAAGATGTCCTCTCTTTGTGCAAAACAGAGGGTCCGAATATGACGGAAGAACAAAAGGACGTTAACTTGATGAAATGAATTTCAGAAGAATTCTAGCACGTTGTGTTGAATAAGGAATCTACAACTGTAAAGCAGTTTATTAAATATTGTCATCAAATAGAAAATATGAGGAGACGACGTATAACGAGACTGCAATTCGAGAGGCTGCCTAATGCGACGTCACTCTCATCTGCAAGTGAAGAGGGATTACCCGCAATGACAAGAAGAGTTGTCAGAGAGGAAATACAACGGCTATTACCTCAGGTTGTTACCTGCAACGAAGAAAGTTTAGAATCGATTGTTCGTGAAAAGATTAAAAATTCTTTAGTCCCTCTGTCACTAATGAATGGAACCGGTGACCGAAACGAACAACCTCGTGCATAAAGGTCTTTTAACCCAACCCGAGCACAACCTCAGCAACAACGTGATCCTGAACGAGAAAGAACTGTCTTGTACCGTACTTCTGATGACGTACCGATTTTTTTTCATTGTGGACGGGCTGGACACGTTCTAAGATACTGTCGTGATAGACGACGTGCCATCGCCGAAGCACGAGCCGCAAGAGAAGTAAATCGTGCCCGTCTCCGATTATGGCCGAAATAATGAAACTGACAACATTGCAGTGGATCCCCATTTCCAAGAAGTAATTTTACTTCTCGCCGATCTTCTCGATCTCCTGCACGTCGTACAAGCTGCTCTCCTGTTGTATCGCGAGAGGAAAACTAAGTCTTGCGACCTGTGACGGAGGTACGACCGCACAGTTTGAAAATCCTCTGACGTATGCGGCAGAAGAGGTGATCAAAAATTTTATTTGCATCATAATTCACGGGAAGACTTCTAAAGCTTTTATCGATTCAGGTGCAGATTTTTCATTAGTATTAGAACAATTGCGACGCCGTTTAAAAACGCCTTATGTTTATTAATTCTGGACTTCCTTTTCGAACTGCTAGTGGAAAATTAGTGGTACATGCGTGTTAAGAGTGGAACTCAACGGTTTAATACAAGCTTTCGAAATTTTAGTTTTTCCTGAATGTAGCCATGATTTCATCTTAGGATGGGATTTCTTCAAGGCTTACGGAAGCTATAATAGATTGCGGCTCGGACGAAATACAAATAAGAGAAGATTCATCAATCAACCCGCAACCAACACAGTCAATTAGCGTTTTGTATGCCGACCAAGACTACATTATCCCTGCCAATCTGTCCGACAAATAGCTATTACCAATGAGTAGAGTCAACGAACTTGCGGAGATGTCATATTGCCCAGTGGTTGGGTCGTAAAAAAATGCCGAATTCGGAATTAATTAGGGGAAAGCTGGAAATCGTTTTAATCCCTTCAGTTTATGTCTGGAAACTACTAAGTTTTCCCCCTCCGGCTAGGTGAGCGTTAGCAGCTGTGTGCAGATTTGTAGTCAGAAAATAGGACTTGATTCAATAATCGAGCAATATCTCAAAAACAACTCATGCTATCAATATATTTGTAGTAAACAAAAGTTGTAGAGCTTAAAATTCTGAATAAAATTAGTACCAACATTTATTATATTCAATCAAAATTAAGCTCACAACTGCGCTTCAAAGTACTGCCTAAATTGCTAATCAAGCGCTTGAAGCGAGAACGGACCAAGTTATAGGTTCATCCTACCTCCAATTATTATATATACATTTTAAATTTGTTCATAATGCTTTTATAATTATTTCAAGGTTTTATTTAGTATATTTTGAAGGGAAAACCCACTGTTATTATGATTTAACAAAGGAAAACATCACACGAAAATTTCAGCAGTGGTTAAAAGCATGTTTATTAATTAGAAGCACGGATTTCTCATCCGAGGGAAGTTCTTCAAAATAACTAAAATATTCTTCTGCATTCAGATATTGCACGGCATTTTAAATAATTTACCGGTTATTTTAAATTAAATTAAATATTCCAAAATCATAAACTGCGCTTGAAATAAAAAAAATTATTTCAATACAAAAAAAGTGCCATAAACGAAATTGCCACAAACGGAGACGAGTAATATACAACTAACTTTAAAGGAAGACCCTTGAAGGAATGAAAGTTCCCAGTTCTCTTTTAAGTAAGGAAGTTGCATTGTAAAAGGGACATTTTTATTATTGTGGCTGATTAGTGAAAATTTATCCATCTGGACGTATAGGAAACATGTGTTCATCATCCATCGATAGTTAAAATACAAACACAGAGAGAAAGGATGCGTTGATGACTTTCGCTTTCAGAGCACACCGCTTAGTCCCAATGATACGTAACGGAATAAATATCATGGTTCAGAGCTCTTTTAGCAACAGAAAAACTTTTTCTAAACTTTACTATTTGTAGAAATGTTGTTAAAGAGTCACACATGAAGGAATAGAAATATGGAATGTTTAAGACATATTTAAGATCTTAAGAGAGAGATAAAAGAGATATTTTCTTTTGCATCTATAAATCCAAAATTTCCGAACATCAGGATCTTTAGAAATCAATGAAAATAATTTTTTTTGTGACGACTTCACATCTATAGCAAGTGGTATTGTGGCAGATGAAAGTATAATTTGACACAATGCTTATGAAATCGGAGTATATTGTTTGCCAAAAACTGTTGGTAATGATTTTGTCGTTGTTACATTAAAACGGAAAACCGAGTAATGCCTAGTCGTGGTTTCACTTCTAAGGTGAAAGTTCGTGACGAATTAATTCCTGTGAATCCTGACACAATATTCAGAAGAATCTCTCTCCTAAAAAGTCTGATGCAGAGTTATTTTGAATTTGAGCTGGCTCATTTTCCATTGTCATTCTTTGATGAAGGATAACTGTGCAAGACCCACAAGTCAGTATTTTACGATTTATTTTCTACTGAGACTGATGTGCATTTCACTTCAGCTTGCTATGTGGTTAATAGTGGATTTCTGTTACATCGTGTGTTGTGGCAGGCAAAGGAAGCATTTTCCTTCATCCTGAAGAAATATTTTGACTACGCCAAAAAGCACTTCAATGAAGGGGCCACAATAGTTTTTGATGATTACCCTGAAGATGCAGTGAAAAGTACAAAATTGGTAGAACGCATCAGATGAACAAAGAAACACATATCTGGTTATGTTATGTTTGATCAATCGATGTTAGCCACTATGTTCCAAGAGAATTTTTTTTATCAAATTATAAGAACAAGCAAAGGCTTATAAATATGTTACGCGTTATGTTTCAAAAGAAGGTTTTGTTTTGAAGCAAGCTGAGAAAGATGCTGATTACCTAATAAACAAAAGTGCTTTGGAAATAGAGTAAAGGTCACAATATGTTGTGGTTGTTGGTGAAGATATCGACCTCTTGGTTATAATGGCAGCATCCATTAATTCCGAAAACATTTTCTTCTTAAAGCCTGGGAGAGGTAAAGCAGAAGATGCTTTATATTGTGCAGCAACCCTGAAAATTGCTCCACAAATAAGGGACAATATTTTATTTCTTCATGCGTTCAGTGGTTGTGATACCATATCTACTCTTTTCAGGGAGAGGAAGAAGAAATTTACCAATGTTCTGAACTGCAGCAAGTTGTGAACATTTTCCGTGATGAAAAGGCATGCCCGGATGACATAGATGACGCAGAACATAAAGTTTTTATAGCCCTGTATGGGAGAAAGAAAAGTGAAGAAACAAGGGATTCTCGGATATTTAAACTTTTTCAAAAATCACTAGTAAAAATAATTTCAATTCAGTGTTTCTCCCTCCCACTACAGCAGCTGCACGTGAACACTTTCTCCGTGCATACCTACAGGTTCAACTTTAGAGTGGATTTGTCAAAAGGCCCTTAGATTGGTGTTGGAAAGAAACCAAGCATGGATTGTTCTCAGTCACCACCCACAAGGAACCAGCTCCTCTAGCCCTTCTCTCTATGATATCATTGCACGTGCACAAAAGAGTGAAATTTGACTTGCAGCTGTAAGAAATATGACATTATATGTTCTACAATTTGTTATCACTACAAAGGACAAGGGTGTACCAATTCTCTAGAAGATAACATCATTACAAACTCATCTAACCAAGAGGCTGAAATCGATATCAGGATGGAGGAGATAATTTTAGAAGTCGACTTGGAGGAAGAATATCAAAAGTTGCAAGTGCAGGAAAGTGACAGTAAGCAAACCGACATTAATGATTATGACTAACCTTAAACATCTAAAAAATTGAAATAGATCTAAAACTTTTTATCTACTTAATATCACTCCAATTATGCGTAATTAAATAATACGTATTAAACTGAAAGTCGTCGTTTTTCATTACGCTCTCAGTCATTGTTGAAATTTTCGCGATGTTTTCCTTTGTTAAATCATAATAACAGTGGGGTTTTTCCCTTCAAATTATACTAAATAAAGCCTTGAAATAATTATAAAAGCATCATGAACAAATTTAAAATGTATATGCAATAATTGGAGGTAGGGTGAACCTATAACTTGGTCCATTCTCGCTTCAAGCGCTTGATTAGCGATTTAGGCAGTACTTTCAAGCGCAGTTGTGAGCTTAATTTTGATTGAATATAATGAGTGTTGGTACTCATATTATTCAGAACTTTAAGCTCTACAATTATTGTATTACAATATTTTTGATAGCATGAATTGTTTTTAAGATATTGCTCGATTATTGAAAAAAGACCTATTTTCTTGAGTACAAATTTTCACACAGCTGCTAACGCTCATCTAGCCGGAGGAGGAAAACTTAGTATGTTCATTCCAGACCTAAACTGAAGGGATTAAAACAATTTCCAGCTTTCCCCTAATTAATTCCGAATTCTACCCAACCATTTGGCTAATAGTGATAGGGACGAAAGAACTTAAACAATAAGCTAATAATACTAGCGTCAGTTATAACTCTTTGTGAAAGTCGCGGCAAGTTCTGGGTATCTAATTTCTCGTCATAACCTCAACTTATTCCCGAGGGCATGCAGTTAGCTGAAAGGACCATTATTGCAGATAACCAAATCAGTGTTTTGGCTGAGAATGAGGAATCAACGGGTACTATGAGGAATAAAGATACGGTGAAGGAGCTTAAAGTTTGATAGGTTTGAATCTCGATGAAGCACAATGCATAGCTTTGTTAGACTTATTGGGGGAATTCCCACACCTTTTTGATTTTAAGAACAATACAGTGAGGGTCAACGGCAAGGTTCGACATAAGATAAATACTGGTGATCACCTTCCAATCAAATTGAAGCCATGTGTGTCTCGTGCAGAAAGGTGTATAATTCAAGATGAGGTAGATAAGATGTTGCAATTTGATATCATTGAAGAATCAGTGAGCCCCTGGACATCTCCTGTGGTACTCGTTAAAAAGAAGGATGGGACATGGCGCTTCTGCGTGGACTATCGCCTACTCAACAAAAGAACGAAAAAAGATGTATATCCACTACCGAGAATCGACTACGCATTTGACAGCATCTCCGAAACAAAATTTTTCTCCAGCGTGGATCTAAAATCAGGTTATTGGCAAATTGAAGTGGACAAACAAAATAGAGAGAAGACGGCGTTTGTTAGAACAGACGGTGTGTACCTGTTTAAATTTATGCCCATCGGTTTGTGCAACGCAGCGCGACTTTTGAAAGGATGATGGACAATCTTCTGAAAGAGATGAAATGGAAGATTTGCTTATGCTACCTAGATGATGTCATCGTTTTACGGTAATACTTTTAAAGAGCATCTCATTAGGCTAAGAACTGTGATGAAATGTATACAAGATGCTGGATAAACTCTTAACCATCGGAAATGCCATTTGGGAATGAAAAATTTGAAAATGCTAGGTCACCTGGTTGACGAAAATGGAATCTACCCCGGTCCCAATAAGATTGCGGCAATAAATAGATTTCCATCTCCCAAACATTTGGCGGATTGAAGAAGTTTTCTAGGGCTATGTTGTTATTATCGTCGATTAAAAAAGAACGCAAGATTTGAGTGGCAGGAAGATCAACAGACTTTATTTAATCGCCTTAAATCGCTTCTTGCAGATGATGCTGTTCTCGGAATTTTACAACCGGGTTTGGAGTCCAGGATACATGCAGATGCGAGTGGTTATGGAATAGGAGCCGTGCAAGTCCAACTACAAAGAGGATTCGAAAGACCCATTGCCTACGCATCGCGCTGTTCGTCATCTTAGGAAAAGAACTACTCTACCACTGAGAAAGAATGCTTAGCTGTCATCTGGGCCATAGACAAATTCCGACCTTACCTTTTTGGACACGTCTTTTCTGTTGTGACGGATCATCATTCCTTATGCTGGTTTGCAAATCTAAAAGATCCAACAGGTAGGTTGGCTAGGTGGACCTTACGCTTGTAAGAATATGACATTAAAATATATTTCAAGAATGGGAAAAAGCATAAAGACGCCGACTGTTTGTCTCAGAACACGTCGCCATAAGCGGACACGGATACATATGATATCCCTTCCCTCAATTCTCTTGCAGATTTACAATATGAGCAATTGGAAGATCCTAAATTAAATATAATCCGAGAAAATATCGGCAAGATTGATGCTACAAGAATTTTGAGATACGGAATGGAATATTTTATAAAAGAAACTATGATCCTTTAGGCAGAAATTGGTTATTAGACTTACCGAAGCGTCTCCGTGTGCATATACTGAAAAGTCTTCATAATGCTCCAACAGTAGGACATTTGGGCTGTACGAAAACGCACGCGAGGATAAAAGGAACATTTTAATGGCCGGATTGATTGATTTGATATATTTTATGGCGCAAGAGACAGATTTGGCCATACTGCGCCAAGCATACGGTAAAAATTGGGACAATATGAAATCGTAATAGCTGGTCATAATAATCATAGTGGTGTTAAAAAATTTCATTATTTCTTGTACGGGCATACATTTACTCTAGTTACAGATCATCAACCGCTCCTTGCACTTTTTAACAAAATGAAGCCTACTCCTGATATACTTTCACCGCCCATGTTGCGTTGGTCTCAGATGCTGAATGCTTATTATTTTACTATTATTTACCGTCCTAGAAAAAAGATACAAAATGCTGATGCTCTGAGTCGTCTTCCTCTAGAGACTCCAGAAACAGATATCCCTTCACCTCCTGAGGTGTTATTTCTCGAAGAATTGCATAACCCACCTGTAAAAGCAGATGAAATTTCTCAAGCAACTTTAAGAGACCCCGTGCTATCTCGAGTATTGAATTGGGCTCTAAAAGGATGGCCTGAAAGTGCAAAAGAATGTAGAATTTTCTACCTTAAACGTCATGAACTTTTTGTTCATAAAAATTGTTTGTTATGGTGAAACAGAGTAGTCATACCAGAAGTACTGCGCGGAAGAGTTTTAGATGAACTCCAGATTTCTCATCCAGGAATTGAAAAAATGAAATCACTTGCTCTTTGTTACATTTGGTGGCCAAAGATTGAAGAAGATATCGAAAACCATGTTAGTCTTTGTGAACCATGTCAACAAACTAGACATGCTCCACCATGTGCTCCTGTTCATCCGTGGGAGGTTACTACAAAGCCATGGTCAAGGGTATATATTGACTTTGCTGGTCCCTTCCAAGGTCAAATGTTTTTCTTGCTCGTAGACTCATTTTCAAAATTGTTGGAAGTTAAACGTTTGAGTTCAGCGACTTCTAGGGCTACTATAAATGACACGAGAGAAATTTTTGCAACTCATGGCATACCAGATTCAATGGCATCCAATAATGGTAGCCAGTATACCTCAGAAGTATTTCAGAACTTCCTTTCAAAAAATGGAATACGGAATATTCTTGTGGCGCCTTATCATCCGCCAAGCAATGGACAGAAGGAAAGGGTTGTCCAGACAACTAAGGACGCACTAAAGAGAATAATTTCAGGTGACTGGAATCAGCGACTTACGAGTTTTCTGCCTACCCAACACATTACACCATCTGCAGCAACAGGTTTTAGCCCAGCCGAACTTCTAATTAAAAGAAGACCCAGAACAGTTCTAGACCTCTTACATCCCGATATGGTTGAAGATCGGAAAAGAAAAAATGAACGAGTTGTTCGACCAGCGTTTATCAATGTGTCAGTTAAGATCTTTTTCCCAAAATGATGCAGTTTATATCGAAAATCATTCTTCAGGTCCGACTTGGATTCCAAGGACAGATATTGAAAAAACAGGTCCACTTTCCTACAAAACTGTAACTCCGGATGGTAAATCGATCCGCTGTCACATCGATCAGATAATAAACCGAAAAATTCCATTGGTAAGTTCTCAATCTTCCCTAAAAACTCAGGAGAATTCAACTACTCCTGTGTCCTCTTCAGCGATACCGTCCAGCTCAAATACTCCAATTCATCGTAGTGATGATCCTGCAGCTGAAATCGAAACTCCTAAGAAGGCTCCTGATGAATCCCAATAAAGCCGGCCTCGACGAACCATAAATCGTCCGTCCTATTTAAAGGACTACGTTATGTGGTGGCGGGGGGGGAGTGTTGTGATCTGTTTCTCTTCAATGCTACAACTCTAACTGTGTATTTAACTGTTATCTCTGCAACTGTATGTTTAACTGTTTTGCCAGTTTGAATTCCGTTTGTATTCGTGCTGTTGTGTGTTACGTCATTAAATGTGTTCTACAAATACAGGTGATCGTTCTTGGAATTTAATAACTAACATGTTCGAAAATGCAATAAAAATCTAACAGAAGAGGTTGTTGTTCAGAAATTTAATAAACTGGACAAAAAATTGAAAGAATTGGATAAATTAGAAAATACCAAGATGGATTCAGGGACATAAGAGCTTTAAACATAGTTAGCATGCTTTTTGTGATTCTAGTCAATAGGCTGCAGCGTCTCTTTTAATAGGATTCCTATTTTCCAGTGCTTTCCTTCCAGGCATCCTCAACAGATGGCAGTGCTGTTGCCTTCCCCGAGGAGACCTCTTCCCGGCCGGCCTTGCGTGAAGCCGCCATTACTACCTCGGCTGTCTCCAGCGACCGAAAACAACGAAACAAGCTCTCGTTTAGTTTTTCCTGGCGTTGATCGCCATTGGACAATATCCAGAACGAACGGAATGTTTATGAGAGTAATCTTATCATGTTCATACGACTTGATATGTTGAATGATATAGGGTAGACCGGGGCTAGTTGGGCCGTTTTTTCTTCTAAGAATTTTTAAAAAATTACAATTCAACATTTTAAATTTTTTTTAATGCAAGCACTATCAATGTACCTTCAGGAAGAATTCACCATAATAACATTTCAAAATATTAACTATTAATATTAATTTAGAAGCTGAAACTGATACCAAGTCGCGCGGCCCAACCTGCCCCGACTACGGGGTAAGTTGGGCCACATCACTTATTTTATATTATGGTAAGGTAGAATTGAAGAAACATAAAAAAAATCTTGTCACATTTTACTTTCGATTTTCTGCGAACAATAACACAAGATATCCTAAAGGAAAATCTCTTTCGTGTACCATTCCTTGAAGCCATAAAATTGTAAAATTATGTGAAGCAAAAAACCAAGAGATTGAAACTACAAAATTAATAAGTTTTATGTTGAAAACAGAATTAAATGACTTCATCGTCACAATTTTCATCATTACAGCTTCACTTCTAAAACAACAGCTTTCATTGCTTAAGAAGAAGCATTTCCTCTATCCAATTTTCTAACATGATGGCGAACCATCTTAGCAGGTAGCCCTGCAAGAGAAACAAAGTAGCATGTTGTGATTATCGCAAAAAATTCTTCCATATTATTATATTTAAGGCGGATAAATAATAATATTATTATAATAATATAAATTATAATATTAATTTAATTAACACAGTTAGGTTATAGATACAAATTTGGTGCATTTTTACTCAACAAGAACTGAGATATAATTTTTTTTAAATTCACCGTACAATAATATCAGCGCATTCTGTTTTGCACTTTTTTAATGGAGATGGAATCAACTTAGATTTTCTTAACAATTATCTTGCATTTTAAATTTGGTGCATATCCCATAAATTCAGATACATTTATATATCGCATATAATGAAAAACAGTGTAGCAGCGTCATTTGATTTTACAACAACATTGAATCATTATAGGTATTCATAACGGACACGCCATATATTAATTCGGCGTAATCCCATCTCAAAATTAAAAGAACATTTTAAAATCTTTAAAAAATATTACTAAAACTGAACTTTAAATTTTATATGCATTTCAATTTAAAATATTTTAGCGTAATTATTGTCTTTTAATAACAATGGTATATTTGATATGATTTCAATTTGCAAATTTTGACCATCATCAATACTTTCTTCCTTTAATATCGAAGAAATTAAAAAAGAATAATTATGCATGAAATTGAGAGAACGGTTACATAAATGAATTGATTTCGAGACTTCATTTGTTATAATTAGGCTTTGGAGATACTACGTGGCACGTTCGCTCGCCATTTCCACAGGATCAACATTCTACGGGGCAAGTTGGGCAGCCGGCCGAACGTGCCCCATGCGAAGTGGCCCAACTTACCCCATGTCGCCATTTTTGTTTCCGATGGGTGTACGAATTTACTTTGAAAGTATTTAATTAAACAAACATGCCCTACAGTAACTATGAACAGTTATCTTTCAGAATATTATTTGTAAAAATGGAAATTGTTATGTAAAAATATAGAAAAAGTAGATTATTTATGAGGAAGGAAAGTTACTCACCTTGGCAAAAATTTGAAAATTCCAACTAGTTCGTTAGTAGACACTGCTATTCCAATGACCTTTACGGGAAAGAAGGGAGGAGGGATGACACATACTTGGCTGGAGTAACAGCGCTATCTATCGGAAAATATTTAAAATAATCCGACTGACCCAACGTGCCCCTATGCCCAACTAGCCCCGGTCTACCCTACTGCCAATATGACTTTGATGAAGTTAATGTTGTATATAATGTATATAGCCGTCAATACAGATATTTAATCAAGAAAGCTGTGTCTTCATTTAAGCTTAACGACACGTGGTGAAGGTTAGGCCTACGATATTAAATAATTAAGTAGGGGACAGATAAACTTAAACTAGAAGTTCGACAACGTGTAAGCCCTCTCCTTCAAGGCTTATGCTACTTGCGTTTTTCTAATATCCGAAAACGATCAAATAGAGACCTGTAATTTAGTAGCAGTAAAATCTAGAGTAGTCCCTCTAAAAGGTATTTCCATTTCAAGATTGGAATTATCAGGCTGGTGAATTGGATTGAGGCTAGCCAAAACCATATATGCAAATTTCGAAGGCCTTAAAATACCTGTTTATTACTGGTCGGATTCCGTGAATATTTTGTATAGGATTAAGAAGGATGAGCATATGGGCAACGATTGTGATGAATCGAGTAAATGAAATAAGAGATTAGAATGAACCAGATCTGTGGAATCATGTACCTGAGAACTTAAATCCTTCGGACTTACCTTCTACAGGTTGTTCAATCAACACTTGGCTCGCTCGAAGATGGTGATAAGGCCCGACTTGGCTAAAAGATGAAGAGAAAATGTGGCATACATCTAATTTATCATCCGATGAAAATGTTCTTAACGCGGAGAAGAAAAAATAAATTGTCACTTCTCTAATTGTGTCAAAGCATATTCAAGAATTTATACTAAATCTTCATCATATCAGAAACTGATCAGAAGAGTTGTAGCGTGGATTATCAGGTTTCGCAAAAATCAAGAACGCTTGCCTTTTAACAGGCATGCTTACGCATTGCAAGAGGCAGAAATAAAAATCATGTTCGTCATACAGAAATCTTTATTTACCTCAGTTAATGAAGAAAAACTAAGAACTCTCCAACACGTTGTAAATAAAAATGGGTTATTTAGAATGAAGAAGATTAACTTTAAGATGATGATTTCAAATTTCCAATAATCCTTCCTTCAGATCATCCTGTTGTCACGAGTCTGATTATGTACAAGCACAAGGAACGTCTACACTGTAGTATTCAGACTTTGATTGAAAATCTCATAGAATATTGGATATTAAAAAGCAGAGGATAGTTCGAAAAATGATCTGTCATTGTATTCGATGCAAAAGGTTCAACGCCAAACATGCTGAAGAGAACTTGACTCCCCTTCCTGAAGATAAAGGATGCTGCCATAATTGAAGTGAAAGGAATTGATTCAGCTGTCCAAACTTCTTGAAAAATGGAAATAAATCATGCATCATTTCATTTGCTTGCACCGCATTTCGAGCGAAAATATGGAACTCGTCTCTCTTATGTCAACCGATAAAGGATTGCTTGCACTACGATAGTTTATAGCTTGCAGGTAAGAACATTGTCGGAGCTGACCAGCTGCAGAAAGTTGTCTGGGACGCAATAATTGCGACGGAACTTCAAAAAGAATAACTTGGAAATTCATACTTTCTCTCTGGTGTGAAGGGAGGATGGTGGGAGCCTCTGATGGCTTTGGTTAAAGATCTACTTAAGAGAATCTTAGGGAAAGCATGTTTAAAAAATGAAGAGTTGAATTCTTTATTGTACGAATGTGAAAATGTCGTTAACTCGAGATCTATCACATACGCGTTTGAAATAGTGATCTTAAGCCATTAATACCTTCATTTTTTTACGAGAATTAAAAGACTAGGGTGTTCCTGATCAGTCCTGATCCTATCAGTCTGCGAAAAAAGACATTTGTAGAATGAAATTTCGTGAAGAACTTCGTAAATGTTTCAGACTGTAGACTGTTCAGACTTGTAGCATCTCCATGCATATAAAATTATATTTGTTTTCATTAATTCTGAATATGAAGTTGGTTAGAATATCATCTATACGGGAAAATATTGGGACATCAACCTCAAGAAAGAGTGATCAAGATTCATACGATATTGAAATGCTTGATATGTCTTCGTGACTAGGTTAGAATAGGTTAGGGGAAAGTCGGGTAAGATGGCGACCTTAAGCTTTGATGATTTTTCCTGACCTCAATATTCGATGCTGGAGGATTATTTTTTCGGCAAAATCTTCTTCAACCCTTTATTTAATATCGATATTTTTTAAAATTTTACTTTCAAATTTAAAAAATAAAAGTCATTTTTGTCATCTTACCCGCAGAGTCGGGTAAGATGACGAACTGAGATATCAATATAATTCAACACCTACATGCTATCAAAAACTATTTAAAACTGTTTAGATCACATCTTGATCATAACAAATTGAACGTAAGATGAAAAATCATAATATTAAACTAAAGAAGTTGCATAAAACAAATTAAATCGAAATTTTAATTTCAAACCTTAAGAAATTAAATTAATGACAAAAATCGCATCTCCATGGGCTTGGATTTTGTCCCAACCAGTACAGGTAGAATGGGACCAGAGTTTGCACATAAATTATTGGAATTCCAATTCCGTTTTTCTTGCTCACCGCAAATTATACATTCTTCATCATCGAGGTCAACTGTGACAAGATTGCCATCAGCGTCATCTTGAGGAATTCATTCTTCAGACTCAAAACATTAGCAATCGAGGTGTCGCTTAGCTACTTTCTTCTTTTTTGTGGAATTTCAGCAGGTTTGTTGAGTTCTTCAATTGTCACAGTTTTCGTTTATCTTCTTTTCCCTCTCTTCGCTCATTTCCCCCTGGAGTGCCAGTGAGTTGCAGGAAGGGCAAGTGGCATTCAGGTGGCACGACGAGCTCCTGAATCAGCGTGGAGGGGTTCGTCATTTTACCCTCCACCCAATTCGTCATCTGAACCGGCATTGCCATTTTTATTTCGAAAAAATATTGAAGGGCATCAGCTCATTATAAAAATTAAAATAATACATCATTGAACAGCTTTTGATTAAAACTTTGCGAATATGACATGTATAAATCAAAAATACTCACACAGTGAACACTATCCTTTACGAAGCACTAATCAAAATTTACATCGTAACAACTCTAGAACAGATTTCCAGGTATTATGAGTCACTCAAATAACAGGATGGAATCTTTTGGCATGGGTGTCTAGTCGCTAGAGGTCTCTGATGATGCAGGATCGAGGCTGCCATCCAGTGTAAATTTCGAGAAAAATCCAATTCGTCATCTTAGACTCTTCGTCGTCTTATCCGACTTCTCCCTATATGTTAGGATCTGGATTTCAAGCACTTTGTTGAACCGTAGGTCATTTGAGACGGAGTACAAAGAAAATTCTTAAAACTCACGGAAATAAAATGGAAAAATAGTACTCGTAGAAAATACAAATTTAAAGAGACAGTTCTAGTGTCCAGGAAAGCCACTGAAATTTTTCCTGTAAAAGACTGTGTCATTCGTCTCGTTAGATTGAAAACTTCTTACGGTGAAATTTCACGTCCTGTACAATATTTGTTATCTCTTGAAATCAATAAAGTAGCTGCAGAGCCTCTCCGTCACCGAGTTCTCAAGAGTACAAGGAATATTGTTCAAATTGCTGAAAACAGTCAGGTAAGAAATATTACTCACCCTCTGGATACTAACGATTCCAATCAACAAAACCAGCGTCACTTAAGGAAACCAGATTGGGGCGTGAAATTCAGACAGTCAAGAAACTAGATCCTTAATTATAAATTTTGAGTTTTAAAGCTCAAACTCAAAAGGTGGGAGTGCCGTGATCGCGAATGAACCGAGACAACTCAACACTGTAGAACTAAAACTCTGGTTTATGACAGAATGCAAACGACGACACGAAAAATGTAGAAAAATTCTTTTAAATATTAGTATAAATAAAATTCTTCTTAACCAACGGTGAGCGTTATTTGTCACACAACCATATTTGCCTGATTCCATATCTTATTTTATGTCAAAAGAATCTGCTGATCCATCATTTTTATAATTTGAACTTCATTTTTGTTTTGTATTTCTGAATGCTGATATAACAGGAGGAGCATACTCGGCGGAGAATCACTGCGAAAGTGAACTTGAAATTTTGTAAGGTTTGAGACTTATAGCTGCCAGGGCTTTCGTCTCCTAGTATCCAATAGAATCAAAAACAGTTCAAGGAAAAAGGTTAGAATAATGTTTTGCTTCAATTGAAACGAGCAAAAGGCTTGACTGGACTTGAGAATAAGAAAGTTTTGAGACAAAAAGCTGTCAGAGCTTACGTGTCCAAGAAACCAAAGGAATCAAAAACAGAACAAGGAGAAAAAAATCAGCAAATGTCGAAAAACACTGCGAAAGTATACCAGTGTCATGCTCGAAAACGCAATTGTTGTGAAAACGAACTTTGTAAACTCTCAACAGGTGTCGCTAGTTGTCCAGAAGTATGACTCTGGAATTGTAGCGAGCCGTCTTTACATCTGCAAAATGATTCTTCTCAAGACATCAGCTGTGGACAATCTTATGTCCCCACGATAAAGAGTAAAATATATATAATTTTTGTGGTATATATAAGTGTTTTGTTATCTTCAAGTGTCGTCAAGTAAATATAAAGATGTCTCGTGAGAAAATGACTCGTATTTATTGAGCTATATTCAAAGCTAACTTTTTAGCAATGGTATGCCGGCACATTGTTATCCAGATGAGTACAAAAAAAAAATCAAAAGCTTCCTTTTTGAGCAGGTTGTAAAGTGTGCCCTGCTTATTTTTATAAATTTTGATCTTTAAAACCTACATATGTAGGGTACACATAGATATTTCTGACTGTTGGGGAAAATTATCTTTACGCGAAGTCAGTAGTTTCAGCTTTCGTTTTACTTTTTTGTCTATTGTTCCTTTCCCTAAACATTTAGTTACGTCTGCTACGTCACCTTTTAAAAATTTAACTGCTCAAACTGATTTATAGAAGGTTCTGTTAGTTTTTATATGTATTGAAGTATATTTTAGTTTATGAAAGTAACGTTCGTAAACTGTTCGGACTGGAATACTTGTAGCACCTTCATGCATATAATATTATCTTTGTTTTCATTAATTCTGATTTTGAAGTTGGTTAGAGTATCATCTAAATGGGAAAATATTTAAGTATCAACCTCAAGAAACAGTGATCAAGATTCATTCCATACTGAAATGCCTTACATGTCTTTGCGACTTGGTTAGAATAGATAATATATTCGGATTTAAAGGATCTCTGGTGGTCCGTGGGTCCAGGGCCGTACCGAGGTGATCCTGCGCCCTTGGCGGAACTGGCAAAGCTGCGCCCCTACCTTTCATGACGCATTTTTAAATTTTTCATCCCTTCTATAAAACCCCTACCCTGAAAAAAATACATTCCTGCAAATATTTTTATACACAAA